>JAHHUM010002719.1:0-239172 GCA_036173005.1 Crenichthys baileyi | reverse complement strand
TAAAAAGGGGAGACCCCCGGACCCCAGCGGAGGAAACTCATTTTGGCCGCTTGTATCCGTGATCTCGTTCTTTCGGTTATGAGGCTAGGAACGTAGATCGACCGGTAAATTCGCTTTTTGACTCAGCTCTCTCTTCACCACGACAGACTGGTACAGCGCCCGCATCACTGCTGACGCAGCACCAATCCGCCTATCGATCTCCCGCTCCATTTTTTCCCCATTCGTGAACAAGACCCCAAGATACTTGAACTCCTCCACTTGAGGCAGGACCTCCCCCCGACCCGGAGAAGGCACTCTACCCTTTTCCGGCTCAAGACCATGGCCTTGGACTTGGAAGCACTGATTCTCATCCAGTCCTCGGCTGCAAACTGCTCCAGTGAGAGCTGTAGATCACGGACTGATAAAGCCAATAGGACCACAACATCCGCAAAAAGCAGACACAATCCTACAGCCACCAAAATGGATCCCCTCAACACCTTTGCTGCCCACAACATCCGCAAAAAGCAGAGACACAATCCTACAGCCACCAAAACGGATCCCCTCAACACCTTGGCTGCGCCTAGAATTCCTGTCCATAAAAGTTATGAACAGAATCTTACTGCCGGCAATGCAGTCCAAGCTCTGACACCGGTCGTACAGGCACCTAACAGCCCCAAAGGCCCTGGTACCCCATACTCCCGGAGTACCCCGCACAAGAACCCCAGAGGGACATGGTTGAACGCCTTCTCCAAGTCCACAAAGCACATGTAGACTGCTTGGACGAACTCCCATGAACCCTCCATGACCCTGCTGAGGGTGCAGAGCTGGTCCAGTGACGAAAACCACACTGCTCTTCTTGAATCCGAGATTCGACCATCGGACGGACCCTCCTCTCCAGAACCCCGGAATAGACCTTACCACAGAGGCTTAAGATTGTGACTTCCCTATAGTAGGAACACACTATGTCGTGGTCACCCTTTTCGAATAGTGGGGACCACCACCCCAGTTTGCCAATCCAGTGGAACTGCCCCTGATGTCCACACGATGCTGCAGAGTCGCGTTAACCAAAATAACCCTACAACATCCAGAGCCTTAAAGTACTCCGGGCGAATCTCATCCACCTCCGGGGCCTTACCACCAAAGTGATTAAAAAGCTACTCGGTGACCTCAGTACCAGATATTGGAGAGCCCGCCCTAAGGTCCCCATGCTCCGCTTCCTCAGTGGAAGACATGCCGGTGGGATTAAGGAGGTCTTCGAAATACTCTGCTCACCGACCCACATGTCCCGAGTTGAGGTCAGCAGCACACCCTCCCCACTGTAAACAGTGTTGGTGGTGTACCTCTCCCCCTCCCCCGAGACGCCGGATGGTGGACCAGAATCGCCTTGAAGCCGTACGGAAGTCGTTTTCCATGGGCTCTCCGAACTCCTCCCACACCCAAGTTTTTGCCTAAGCAACCACCCGAGCTGCCGCTTGGACTGCTGGTACCCATCAGCTGCTTCCAGAGTCCCACGAAGAATACTTATGCTTGAACATGGTGTTAGTTATGGAGAATCCATGATGAGCACAGAAGTCCAATAACAAAACACCACTCAGGTTCAGAATGGGAGGGCCATTCCTCCCAACCACACCCTTCTAGGTCTCACTGTCATTGCCAACGTGAGCGTTGGCAATGACTCTCACCCCCTCCAAGGACTCTCACCCCCTCCAAGGACTCCAAAAAGGGTGGGTGGTCTGAACTGCCGTTGTGTGCATAAGCACAAACAACAGTCAGAACCCGTCCCCCCACCCATAGGCGAAGGGAGGCTACCCTCTCATTCACCGGGGTGAATCCCAATGTACAGGTGACAAGATGGGGGGCAACAAGTATGCCCACCCCAGCTCGGCGCCTCTCACCAAGGGCAACTCCAGAGTGGAAGAGTGTCCAACCCATCTCAAGGAGCCAAAGCCGTGTGTTGAGGTAACCCGACAATTTCTAGCCGGAACCTCTCTACCTCGCAGACCTACTTAGGCTCCTTCCCCACCAGAGAGGGGACATTCCACGTCCCAAGAGCCAGCTTCTGCAGCCGAAGATCAGGCCGCCAAGGTCTCCACCTTCGGCAGCCACCCATGCCACAATGCACCCAACCCCTTTGGCCCCTCCCACTGGTGGTGAGCCCATCGGAAGGGGGACCCACGTTTCCTCTTTGGGCTGTGCCTGGCCGGGCTCCATGGGTGAAAGCCCGGCCACCAGGTGCTCGCCAGCGTGCCCCACCTCCAGGCCTGGATCCAGAGTGGGGCGAGGGAGCATTGTTTCCATTTATGTTATTCGTCATGAGGGGTCTGTGGGCTGCACTTTGTCTGATCCCTCACCTAGGACCTGTTTGCCTTGGGTGACCCTACCAGGGGTATAAAGCCCCTGACAACATAACTCCTAGGATCATTGGGACACTCAAACCCCACCACCACGGTAAGGTGGCAGCCCATGGAGGGGATGATTATTATTTTTATTAGTATTATTATTATTTTTACTATTATTATTATTAACTGAACACAAGAAAACATATGTGTTTGTTTGGACCAGGAGCCAAAACCAAATGAAAAGGAGGCGGAACTTAAAACACGGTCCCTGTTTCTGGTGTAAACGTCCTTGTGAGACGTCCGGCGGAAGTAAACAACAAGGCGCTAGAAAGGTTAGCTCACAGGGTTTCTTCTGACGTAATAATATCTAATTTTACCGTCTGTGGGACTGCTGAATATCAGCTGGAAAGCCACAGTCGGCTCAAACACTACAGGTATGTTAACAACGATGGTTTGAACGAACAAACACTGGAACACAGAATATGATCAGGATCTATTTGAGAAAGCAGGATGTGTTCGGTTATCTGTTTAGTTCATTGCCTTGTGTTTTATTTTAATATAACGCATTTAACTGAGAGAAAATAGAAGCGATGGAAACACGATCAGAACAAATAATAGATCAGAACATTTAAAGCAGAAGAAATCAAATTAAACGTATCCCAGGAATTTTTAGCTCCATCCTGTTAGAAGGTGGCGTTTGAGATCTGCTGGTTTTACAGATGAATGCGTTTTTATTGTAACTGGCGATCGACATCGGATGGATCTAAGGAGCTCCACATCTGTGCGCAAGGCAGATGTTTCCGTTGACAGACTTCCATATGAGAGCATCGTTGTTTCATGTTGCTGCCCGGATCCTGATGAGTGTGTAAACATGAGTATATATCACCCATTCATTACTCACCCTCTTGCTCCCCAAACATCTGCCTCTCCTTTAACGGAGATCCTCACAGAGCAAGATGCACCTTGGCTGAGAGCCCCTCATTAAAATGCATTGACTGTAATTACTGTTCTAGTCAAGTCAAGTTTGCCAAGTTGCTTTTCAGCAACAAGGCATTCAAAGCGCTGAACATGAGGAACAACATTACAATGATACAGAAAATCAAAAACAGAAAAACAAATCAAATGACACTAATAATCCTTGGGAGTTTACTGGTAATAGCTGGTTCAAATCCAATCTTTCTAATAGAGGTAATTAGCTCATTAAGTCCTCTGTGGTCAGGAATTCATCCTGTGCTAGAAGAAAAGTGATAATATTAATCCTTGAGCTCGCTGGTATGAGGCAGTTGTGGTCCCATCATTCAAATAGTAACAGTCATGGACGCTCTCTGAAGTCTAAGTAGAGAAGCTGGGTCACTGGTATAAAACAGTTTAGGTCCAAACTTTTTAAATACTAATATTGTTTGGCTTTCACTGGTATGAAATAGTTGTAATACAATCCTTCTAAGAAATCTAAAAATCTCTGGTCATTAGTGTAAAAACAGCTTTAGTCCAAATTTTTTAATACTAATAATATTTGGCTTTCACTGGTAATCCTTCTGAGAAATCTGAAAATCTATGAAAACTAATGAAATCACACATTTAGGTGAAGTAAGATAGGAGGGGAAAAAAATCATATTTCAGACTCTTAGCAGAATACAGTCTGGTTAAGCAACACACACACATAAGTAAAGTTTTAGCAAGGCTACGGTGGAATCTTGAGGGTGTGAATATGTATAAGTCTGAGAGTGTTGCAAGAATTAGACTGTCAACACTGATAGAAGCACCATTGTCCTTGAGAAGAGAGGTGGAAGATTATCAATCGGCCGCATAGTCCTATCAGCACACAGCTGGTAGGGGAGTGCTGGGGAAGAGCGTCGTGTTTCTATAACATCCAGGAGATATTTGGTCGATAGCCAGTTAATAAATGTAATAAATAAATGTTGTGGTTCAGGCAGTTGTGAATTTCCAACTACCTTTAGAGTTTTACTGGTATGTCTCAATTGCGAATCCAAATAGCCAAATTTCTGGTATTTTCCGCAGATCTCGAGCGTACAACTTCTCCAAGATTATATCCTTTAACCTCTGAGTCCAACCGCTGCCAGGCTGCGATTCTGTTCAAGAATCGTGTCCAGCTTGTGATTCTGCTCTCTTAACATTTCAGTCTGAGTGTTGATCGCTCTACAGACTCCATCCAACATCGCAGGCAGCTCTGGAACGCTTTGAACAGCCGCCGCCATTTTGTGAATCACTCGATAAGCCAGGTAACCACCAACTCCAAAAAGCAGAAATCCTGTTATCAAAAATCCAAATTTGTACACATTTTCTACGTCCTCGACCGACATCGTAGTCAGGTACACAATCTTCCTCTGCTGCCAAGAATCCATTGTGTATCCAGAGAAGAACGTCCCGTCTGGATAAGAGGGTCTCCTTTACCCTGTCTTCCCGTCGAAAAAAAGTTTTGATCAATTACGTTGAGAGACCAGCTGACCAAATCCATATTTTACAAGTTTGGGGGGATATGCAAAGCGAGGCTCTAAGAAAAATACAGACAAAAAGCAGAAGCAGGGAGGGAGGGAGGGAGAGAAAACGCGTGTGTCTTCCACCAAGAGCAAAAAAAAAGTTTAATGGCTTGTATGCCAAGTTCTCTATCCCACAATTTACTCGTTGTAATTTCTTTAACCAACTCAGGAACAGGTTTATTGTCTCAGGACCAGCGAGAAGAGATAGTGGAGGAAAAAGGAGAAAACACAAGTTAGAAAGTTGACCTCCAGAAGTTGCTTTATTAACATGAAATTTGTTTTAATACACAAAGACCTACAGTTCCATATAAAACGGTAACTAACCTTGTTCTGCTGTTCTTTACTCCCTCAGGCCTTCCACAGCATCATGTCGGTTATTACCTGGGAAGTTGATGCTGGTCACGTTCTCGTTAACAAACAGAGGACCTCTGTTCTTGACCATGAGATACTAAACAGTGTGGACATAAAAGAGGAACAGGAAGAACCAGAACCAGATCATATAACTGAAGAACCAGAACATCGAGTGATAAAAGAAGAACAGGTTGAACTGTGCATCTTCCAGGATGAAGGGCAGATTTTAGTGAAGCAGGAGACCGACACCTCCATGGTGACTTCTGCTGATGAGGAAATATTCCACAGTGAACCAGAACTGCAGCAGATGATAGAGACAAAGGAGGAACCAGAACCCGTACAGATCAAACAGGAGCATGAGCAGCTCTGCAGTAGTCAGGATGAAGAACAGCCACATGTCTTTGAGTTTTGTGATGATTCTTTCATACAGCATAGTGATTTGGATAATCACGTGATAATACCTCATACAGATGAGAAGCCTTTCTCATGCCTGACTTGTGGAAGAGGTTTTAATAAACAGTATAACTTGACTGTGCACATGAGAACTCATACAGGTGAGAAGCCGTATCCTTGTGAACTGTGTGATAAATCTTTCCGAAGGAGTAATGATTTGGTCCGTCACATCAGAACTCACACAGGTGAGACGCCATATTCCTGTCAGTTTTGTGGTAAATCCTTTAATGACAACAGTCATTTGACTATTCACCTGAGAACACACACAGGAGAGAAGCCCTATTCCTGTGAAGTGTGTGGTAAATCTTTGACTGACAGCAGTCATTTGATCAAACACATGAGAACTCACACGGTTGAAAAACCTTTTCCGTGCCTAACTTGTGGAAAAGGTTTTACTGCACAGTCTGACCTAACTGTCCACATGAGAACCCACACGGGTGAGAAGCCTTTCACGTGTCTGGTTTGTGGTAAAGGTTTTATCCAGAAAACGACCCTGAGTTATCACATGAGAACTCACACAGGTGAGAAGCCTTTTCCATGTGACCTGTGTGAGAAATCCTTCATACAAAGCAGTGATCTGGCTCGTCACCTTAGAACCCACACAGGTGAGAAGCCGTACTCTTGTGAATTATGTGATAAATCTTTTAGACAGAGTAGTGATCTGGCTCGTCATATTAGAACTCACACAGGCGAGAAGCCATTCTCATGTGGGACCTGTGGAAAAGGTTTCACCAAGCAGAATAATCTGACTGTGCACATGAGAATTCATACAGGGGAGAAGCCTTATTCCTGTGAATTATGTGGTGAATCATTCACTGTCAAATTCAGTTTGACTAGACACAAATGTAAAAATAATAACTAGAAAGTTCTCTGACAATAGAGCTGTTTGCTTTAGTCACAGCGCCATCAACTGGACACAAGCAAAGATAAGGGAAGCACTTCACAATGACGAACTGTCTGGTTGTTCTTTTTTCGTTTCTTTTGTCTTATACAAATAGTATTTCTTGCTTTTGTGTTATAGTATAATCAAACTCTCACATTGGTGATCATCTTCTTATATCCACTTTAAACCAAGATCTAACTGTGGAGCTTAGTCCAAAAAGAAGAGGAAGGTGATGTTGTTTTCTGTTTTTGTTGGTTTTGTTTTTTTCTGCTGGATGCAAGATTATCACCCCTCTCACAAATAAACGGAAGATGGGATTTAGGCTCCTTGGTGTCCCCATGTGTTTTCTGAAAGGGCTTGAAATCAGCCCTCCTCTGTCATGCCCCTGACTCGCCAAGCCAGGTAGCCACAGGCCCGCATCAGCTGACTTCTACAGGGGCGAGCCGGCTTCAAGCATTTGCTTGGCCAACAACCGGATCGCTACACTGAGTTTGTTTGAAAACAGTTATATAAAAGAAAGACTCATGTCAACATTGCACCACACCACTTGACCTTCTGTACTGCCGGCTATATTTATGTAAACCTACAGCTGTGCAGGACATCGCTGTCTCCACTGGTGATTTCTGATTGGCCAGAAGGAGGTTTATGACGCAAAAATTGGAAGAGATTGTGGAAAATGCTTCTACTGGATGTTCGGATGAAAAATTGTCTTCAACATTTTAAATCACATCTGAAGACCCCTTTTTTTACAGGTATATTCATGTTTTATTCTGCTTGGGGGTCCCACTGTTTTATTACTGAATTACTGATTGCTGCATTTTATTGTTGGGGGTTATTTGTAGTTTGCATGTTATTTCATTGCAACTTAAGTTTTAAAAAATGCTCTATGAACAAAGCTTAAAGCGTTATGTGTTGATATAACATGATTCAGTAGTTTTGTGTTTTAATAATTAGGATTTTTATCATTTATTTGTTTTTCTTCAGTATTAGAGGTGTACTACTTCAGATGACTCAAACCTGTTATACTTGGATGATTAAACTATTTATATTAAATATTATATTTGATGTTTTGTATCATTTCTTTTTTTACCAACTTGACTGAAAAGTTAAAGACAGATAGAGAACCTTCTTCTCACTCACGGAAGACTGATTATTTTCATCATACACCTTATTTACTGTGTACAGATTATTCATGTCTCCATGTTTTCTGTCTTTTGTCTCCAAAGAGTCCCACAACCAACATCCACTACTTTGATAAATGTTATAATGACTTTTAACACATTTCTGCAGGCAAATGTGATTTGGAACAATTAAAGGGTGTGATTAAATCACACTAATGTGCAGTTGTATGCCCAGTTTCTCGACACAAAAATCTCAGAATGTTATGCTCTCATTAGTGAGGTTTTTGTACAGTCAGAGGCTGATTGAACATTAGAAACCAAGCTGACCCACAAGTGAAGACAGAAAAATTCAGAAATGCATGGCTCTGCGTCTCTTCTCCTTATGGCTCATCTCATTAGATTATTTTTGCTTTATTCTTTTCAACTCCATCTACACTCATATAAGTTCAGTCAAGAATTAGTCTTTCAGCCTTAGCAGCACTGGACAATTTTTATTCTTGTAATTTGATATTTCCAACTTTTCCAGCTTGTCTGACCGGAACCAATGTGATTGTTAAGACATGGGGCTGTTTTAAGTGGATAAAGCCAAGTTTGCCAGCTTTTGTCCTTGCATTCCTGGAACAAATCAAATGCTGTGGTACTGCAGGCTTTACTAGCAGGACCTTTGTTTTTGTAGGGAACAGATCTGCATCAGGTCTCATAAAAATGTGTACAATGTCTGGGTTTTCTTTGACAAATATCTTAAATACCCCAAACACTTAATATTTGTGTTCATGTAAACCAGGAATGAGGGAATGAGGGAACCAATCACAGCGAAGAGGCTGGAACAAAGCCGGGTATGAAAAAACAAGCTGATGAATGTGCAAATGAAAAATATCAGCACTGAATAACTAAAGCATGAATGTATTTAATATTTTGTCATTGAGCGCCGCTGGGCCCTAAACTACAAAGACAGTTCAGCCTGTCTGGGTTTTCTAAAGTAGATAATACTGACCTTTAGTGTTCTTATGTCATGAACTTGCTTAATAAATGGTTTCTGGCTCTGGATCTGAGCACTGATGTAAAACAGGTGGAGCTCCAATGAGAGGACCAGTCACAATGAAAAGGCAGGAAGGAATCTGCCAAAGAAAAGGAAAGCCAGCAAAAGTTCAGTTTTATTCTATTAGCCACATCAGCCAGTCAGATTAATGCTTTGTTTCAAGCATTAATCTAACATTTCATCATTAATAATCTTCCTATCTCTGTGCAACAATCCTTTTTTAAATCCTATTTGCATTAAATTATAAAGTTAAAAATGATTCATTTCAGTCAGCAGAAGAATTATAAATGTCCAGGTTAAAATGTGTTGAGATTAATTTCTGATCTTAATATGAAAATAATTGTATAGAGACAACACGTAGCAGTTTGCAGCACTATGAGAAATTTACCATGTCTTGTTTCCTCTTGTTTTTTGTGGTCATAATAGCTATAATTATTACTAATTTTAACTATATTTGTTATCATTTAATTTATTTATCTATTTAGAAATAATATTTTTATATTTCTTATGTTTACAATGTTGTTGCCGAAAATAAAAATATTTTTAATTCAGCATTTATATATTCGCATTGCATCAGATTCCATTTTTACTTGTACATGATAACATTTAAATTAGATTAAATTTATCGAGACCCCAGAAATAATGTTCTGGTTGCACATTACAAGTTACAGAAAATGTATTTGAATGTGTGCAATGGGATTAAATAAAAATAAAAATAATCTGGAGAGAACAGATCCTTTGACCTTGGGGCAGAAATTTAGGGGCGAACACCGTTTCTGGTATAATCACCGTATGACACTTCCGGCGGAAGTAAACAACAAGGCGCTAGCATCGTTAGCTTCCAGGTTTTCTTCTGTTTGTCGTCGGTTTTTGCTGTGTGAGCTGAATATTTCAGAATCAGCAGTAATAATTATCTTCGGTTCATCATCTGAGAGAATTCATCAGAGAGCGACTAACTGCTGCTGCTGGAGAAATATTCAGAAACATCCATTAGGAGGAAGAGATCGATCATCAGCTCAGACTGCTGGATATCAGCTGGAAAACCCAGATCAGGTAAATTGGGATGGTAACACCTCTGTAATGTTCACTGCTGACTTCTCAATGCACAGTCGTGTACTTACTGACATTTTCAGCATTAGACATCAGTGTCTGATGGGTCTAAACACCCCGTCAGTTACTGTCCCGCTTTATTAAATCTCTGGAAAGTTAAAGAACTGTCATTTGGATATGTTTAATATTATATGGCAGCATGGCCCGTATTGCCCTTCAAAGCTGCAGTAGGTAACTTGTAAAAATGTGTTTTTTACATATTTGTTAAAGTTGTCACTTTATCCTGGCAGTATAATATGAGACAGATCATCTGTGGGGGAAAAAAAATCAAGCTCCTCTGGCTCCTCCCAGCGGTCCTACTGCCATTTGCAGAAATACGCCGCTCCTGGTCAGACACAACCAACCAGAGCTAGGAGGAATGTCTACGCAGTTTTAATCACGCTCCTGTATGCTGCTAACACCATCTATGGAGGACCAGTCCTACCATAATTAAGAATATTTACAGAAATAAATAAATGCTCAATGAATAAATAAATAAGCATACGATTAAATAAACAACAATGCAGTAAATAAACAAAATTTAGGTACTAATTAAGTTATTCAATGAGACATTAATGTATATATCTAATGTAATTAGCTTCTTTAGCTTTTTAATAATTACCTTTATTTATTATTCATAACAATGTTCAACTTTATTTATTAATGACTTATTTTTAAATGTATTTATCTATGTGTATGTTTTAATAATTTTGTTCGTTTTATTTTTCCTTTGTATGTTTTACTCTGTCTGTTTGTTCAATGCTATTTATTTATGCGTGTGCTTTTTACATTTCTGTATGCATTTGTGCCTCATAATGCAAATGATGAGGGGCTGTGTCTTCAGGCGTCAACTTCTGCCTTTTGGCTGGTTAGCTTTAGCCTGCATAGCTTGAATCTGCATGGCTTTTCCCCACCAAAAAGCATTGTTTAGCAATGGATAACTCTGCAGGCAGATGTTCGGTGTCCGATCTCTTAACAGCGCTCTAATTTCTCCAGTCTATTAGCAGATTCCCTTAAGAGCTCTGAAGCTCCATACAGTGAGCAAAGCACACACCCCCGCTCCAAGCACCCACGCATCATCTCGTCCCCCACCACACAGCGCGCCGTGACAGCAAGGCAATGACCTCTCCTTCCCAGTGTCCGAACTCAATGGTGTCCGACCTCTTAAGGGAAGCTGCTATTAGACTGGATGAAATCCAGCATCGATGGCAAGGCAACGACCTCGGCTTCCCAGTGTCCGACCTCCAACGGTCTCCGACCTTTTAAGGGATTCTGCTAATAGACTGGAGGAATTAGAATGCAGAAGTTGAAGCCTGAGGACACAGCCCCTCCTCATTTGCATAATGAGGTAGAAATGCATACTGAAATGTAAAGAGCACAAGCATAAATAAATAGTATTCAACAAATAGAGTAAAGAAAGACAAAGAAAAAACAAACAGACAGAAATATATACATAAAAAAATAAGTCCTTAGTAAAAAAAATTGAAAACTGATGGATAATAAATAAATTAGGTAATTAATACGAAAGTGAACAAATAAAGAAGCTAATTAAATTAGACATATACATTTTTGTCTCATTGAATAATTTAAGAATTTATTTACTGAATTTTTTGTGTATTTAATCGTATGCTTATTTATTTATTGAGCTTTTATTTATTTCTGTATATATTCTTAATTATGGCAGGATTGGTCCTCCATACATCCGCAAAGAGCATACTGTCATTCACGATTACTGTGGTACGGCAGCTGTGCTAATGGCGCTGTGCTAATGATTTGAGGACACGATTGACAGAGGTGGCGCGTAAAGCACTGAATGGTTATTCTTGCACATGTGCAGGTCGAGTACTGATGACTACAAAGTCATCAGTACTCGAGCAGTCTCACGAGCATGAGGATTCCAAGGGATCAAGAACTCTGTCAGTCATCTGGGATTCATAGAACTTTAGTTACAGTCGTAACTTTCGTTCTATTTCATCTGTACTGACTGCCAGAGGCAGTGCGTAAAGCACTGGATTACTTATACTGACAAGATCACGAGGAACCCAAAAATCTGCTTTTAACAACCGCCACAACAACACTCACCTTAATAGGATGTCGAAGGTTGCTACTGCAGAATGCCTTGTAGGATGGGGTGTGGCCACATTCACTCTGTAGAACCAGGCAAAGGTGTCTGGCTTCGGCTAGGAGGCCACCCTGCATACAACATCCAAAGGCACTCCGTTCATGGGAGCCCATGAGGTCGTTACGCCCTTCATGGAGTGGCAGTAAACTCCAGTCGGTAGAAGCCAATCCTGTAAGGTATAAGATGTAGTGTTCAAATCCTAAATCTAATGTGCAAGCGGTTGCTTAGAAAGGGCCCGACCTTTCCGTAAGCTAGCATGGCAAACAAACAGGCAATCCGTCTCCCGCAAGGGTGCAGTTGAATGGACATACGCCTCAAGCACCCAGACAGGCCACAGAGACTCAAAAGGGGCTCCGTGGTTGAGAAGGGGGGGGGGGTCGCCTGGCACAGAGCATGAAGAAGTGTCAAGTGCATGCATCCAAGTGCAGTTAGTAATGTGACGGCCTGGAGAGATGCATCCACCTGGCCTTGCGTCCAATGGAACAGACACCAAAAAGGATGACAGGCCCAGCATCAAATGGGAAAGCAAGATCCCAATCTGGGCCCCTGAGTTGTAGGCCCTGCAGAGCAGGTCGTCCGTGACACGGCATTGCGGTTGTGGGCAACGGGTATTAAAGCCTCGTCAGAAGGGAAAATAAGAGAGACAATGCCTGGTTCCATCGTTGGCATGTGACCCAACCCAAATGCCTCCTTCATTATTTCTTAAAATGATAATAATTAAACATTCAATAGCTTTTAGTTTCATTCGTTTTAATTATTATTCAGTCCAATAGATGTGTGTGCTCATGGATGCTACTCTCTTTCCACTATCTTGATCTTATGATCATGGTCATGTAATAGCTGGAACACCCCTTGGGTCATCAGCTTCCTCCTTCCTGTACTCCACTGCTGCAAGGCTCTCCAAAAAAGATCTGAAGCTTCTGCAAGCAATTCACCTGTCTGTTTGCCCTTTTCTTCAAGCCATATCGGGGGATTAGCTACCCTAACAGGAATGGAGCCCATGCAAGAGCTTACTATTATAACAGTTTAAGACCCTGCCCACCCTCTATTGATACATACTGCTTCCCATTATTCTGTGCCAAATAAGAAAAACGATAACATCCAAAAACATTTTTGGAGTCAAAAGCCTTCTTTGTACCTTAACTTAAAAATAGGGTTTGTTTTCTGTAACTACAGTCTGTGTTCAAACAAACAAACAAACAAGACAGGTGATTATTGATGTTTTTGGGGCGTCCTTCCTTCATGAAACAAGGCCAGTATTATGAAGTGTCAACCTCAATAAATGTCACAAACAGTCACACATGCACTTGGCAACTCCAAAGCCTACATGACTTGGTCCAGGAGCAACACTTAAAGTGCTTCCTTGCTCTTCTCATGCTTACTTGAACATCTTACCAGGAGCAATATCCTTACCTA
Organism: Crenichthys baileyi; assembly: GCA_036173005.1. Lineage (NCBI taxonomy): Eukaryota > Metazoa > Chordata > Actinopteri > Cyprinodontiformes > Goodeidae > Crenichthys > Crenichthys baileyi. The sequence goes on along the minus strand of JAHHUM010002719.1, from coordinate 225,882 downwards.
TGAAGTATTTTAGGAGTTAATGTTCTCATCTTAAGTATACTTTTGTGAACTTTAAAATTTGTTTCGTGTGGTCACTCATCATTGTAAACTATAATACATGGAAATAGACAAATGAGGCTGTAAAGATTTGGACCATTTAGTTTTCTTATAGTGTCAACATTTTATATAACACTGTTTTAGACAATATTATTATACCCAAATGATGTTCACATCCTCTTGGGGATCGTCCAGATATTCCAGCCCACAGTTGCAGCACACATCTGTCAAGTCTTCTGTAAGGGCAAAAGTGGATATTAAGTAATTTGCCATTTTGAAAACATTTGTTAAAGCTGAGAGATTTGAAATGAACTGTGTCCTTATTGATGATATGCAAATACTTATAACCCCAAACCAGTGATGGTTTTCATTTACAAAGCTGTATAAACTTTTCTCTGTAGGATCCCAGTAAAAAAAAATGTAAACAAAGATTTTAGCATCATGAAGCCTTTAAAGTACATTGTCAAAGAGTTGTCATCAACCAACCTTGAAGCATGGAAACTTCTTCTGCCACACAGCTGACATGATATATGTTTCAATGTGGAGAACTTTATCTGCAGAGGATGTATTATGATGCCTCTCCAGCATTTTCAGGTAGGCATTGATTTTCTGAAAAGATGGACCTTTGCTTGTTAATTAACTTAATCATAATATTGTAATGATACTGCATCCAGGGAAATCAGATTTCTAAATAACGGATAGTTTAAAAAAATGTTTGTTACCTTGCCCTCCATTTCCCATGTGGGTTCCGTATGGCCAATGTCAAAGCAATTACGTTTATACGACCCAATTTTTGAAAGAGAACACTGGTATTCATGCCATGCCAGGTTTTCAGGATTTCTACTATAATATAAGAAATAAAAGAAATTTTAGATGTTAAAGTCTTACAATTCCCATATACATTGAATGTAAAATAAATCCCAAAACATACGTTGTTCTACTGTTGTAGAGACAGATATTTTTGCCAAAGATGATGACTTGGCTGGTGTACTGTCTGTTGGTTGCTGGAATGGAGACAGGTTCTACAGGGGCTTCAGCAGCTGGCTGAATGGTGAGGCTCTTGGTCTTCAACCTTGGAAGTGTGTTGCTTATAAAAAGTTCTACTACTGATTTCTTTTTTTTTGTACTATTGAAATGTTTTCCTGCACTAGGTTTTAATCAACTCTTGGCTCATTGTGTGTTCAATCTTACTGTCAACCTGGGTTAAAAGAAAAAATAATATTAATCAGATGTCTGGTACATTAAGAAGGTGTTCACTGTCTAATTCCAGATATTTGAGAATATATCTCAATATGGGAAATCTTCAGGAGAAATTATTTAAAACCTATTTGACAGAAAATTTGTGTTCGTACGAGAGAGTCAAAAGTAGGCTAAAAGGTAAAGTTGCAGTGTCAAAGATTAGCACTCATGTCATTCTGGACAGATCTATCAATCCAGTCCTAGGGCTATTACCCCTAACACTGATGATAGCAATTATTCAGGCCCTAATAGCACAGCAAGCGGAGGCCACACAAAAGGTTTCTGTTGGAGCTGAATGCCTCATATCAAGGGGAGGATCAGGCCAGGATCATAGGAGCTGTTTACAACAGTAATCACAGGAGGTCATGGATCAAGAGTTGGTGGAGGGGAATGTGAAGGAAACCAAAGTGATGAGCAGAATTCAATTCAATTCAGTTTATTTATATAGCGCCAATTCACAACACATGTCGTCTCAAAGCACTTCACAAAAGTCAGGTTCATACATTTCAATTAATCTTAATCATTGAACAGTGCAGCCAGATTCTGTTATTTATTCAAATTGGATAAAAAGTTTTTCTATCTAAGGAAACCCAGCAGATTGCATCCAGTCAGTGACTTGCAGCATTCACTCCTCCTGGATGAGCATGTAGAGACAGTGGACAGTCACTGGCGTTGACTTTGCAGCAATCCCTCATACTGAGCATGCATGTAGCAACAGTGGAGAGGAAAAACTCCCTTTTAACAGGAAGAAACCTCCAGCAGAACCAGGCTCAGTGTGAGCGGCCATCTGCCACGACCGACTGGGGGTTAGAGAGAACAGAGCAGAGACATAAAGAGAACAAAGAAGCACTGATCCAGGAGTATTTTCTATGGGAAGGAAAAGTAAATGTTAATGGATGTAGCTCCTTTAGTCATTTCACCTAGAAAGAAAGAACAGATAAACTCTGAGCCAGTTTTCAAGGTTAGAGTCTGAAAGAGAGCACAGAGTTAGTTACAGTAAAAGCTCAGTCAGTAGCTATGTCCAGGAGAGAGAAAGGGTTAAACACTAAAAGACAGGGCCATGTGGATCATCGGTAGAGGGTGAGCATTAAGTTGTTGCCAGCAGAAGCTTGGAGGATTCCCCTCTCCAGAAAGGTGTTACAGGTAGACACAGAGTCAATAATACAAAATTGAAGAGTAGTGTGAGAATGTAGCGAATAGGGTGAAAGTGGTCATTATGTCCTCCAGCAGCCTAAGCCTATAGCAGCATAATTACTCATAATAGCTCAGGATAACCTAAGCCACTCTAACTATAGGCTTTATCAAAAAGGAAAGTTTTAAGCCTGGTCTTAAAAGTAGACAGTTTGTCCATCTAGAGCCCACTGATGGCCACTGTTATACTAAAAACCTCAACGATTGGGATACCTCTCTCTGTCAGATTGACCATAACCATTGGAAAAGAGAGGGGGTCATACAAGTAGCAGAAATGGAAGGTGTGTTTGCAGATTGAATGCAGATGAAAGACATCAGTATTTCACTCTCAGCACACAGGCTGTATTTTACCACAGTCAAATAGGAAAAAGTTTGTAATAGCATAACGTTCATACAGAATCGAAAAAAGCATCAACCAAAGAAAGCAAATCGCATCTGATGAATTACGGTAAAATACTGACATTATAATTACCTGGCGTTGTCCCATTGAGCTTTTCAACAAGCCCATTGGTCTGGGGATGACCAGACAATGGCTGCGCTCAATGACCAACATTTTACAAAGCTCATTGTTCAACTGTTGGCAGAAATTATTAAATGCTGTTATCGATTAAAAAAAAAAAAACTTTTCTTGGATTACTTAAATGCCAAAATTGTTTCAGTTGCATTCCAGATCTGATCATTAAATAGTTTATTTATATACGGTACTGTGCACAAGTTTTAGGCAGGTGTGAAAAAATTCTGTAAAGAAAGAATGCTTCCAGAAATATAAATGATGATTGTTCATTTTTATAAATTTACAAAATGCTAAGTGAGCAAACCCAAACATACAGCCAAAGTCATTAAGAATTATCTTCAGCATAAAGAAGAACAAGACTTACTGGAAGTGATGGTGTGGCCCCACAGAGCCCTGATCTTAACATCATGGAGTGTGTCTGGGATTACATGAAGAGACAGAAGGATGTGAGAAAGCCTCCATCCACAGAAGATCTGTGGTTAGTTCTCCAAGATGTTTGGAACAACCTACCAGCCGAGTTCCTTCAAAAACTTTGTGCAAGTCTACCTAGAAGAACTGATGGTGTTTTAAAGGCAAAGGGTGGTGACACCAAATATTGATTTGATTTAGATTTCTCTTCTGTTGATTCACTGCATTTTGCTAATTGATGAAAATAAATGATTAACACTTTCATTTTTGAAAGCATTCTATAATGTAAGTGGGTTTACTTGTTCTGGGTTCATTTGTGACCTCCTAGGTGAGTCCTCGATGCATTCCTGGATTAAATTTGGTAGGCCGGCCTCCCCAATGCAGGTTCTCCACTGTTCCATGTTCACTCAATTTGTGGATAGAGGTTGACTTTGGTTCTCTGTTGTCCCAAAGCCTTCATGACGGTTTTGTAGCCCCTTCCAGACCCATAAATGTCGAACACTTCATATTTCAAGCTTTTCATCTTTTGAAAATTTGATGATTTAAAACATTTCAGTCTGTGTAATATTTATCTTTCTGCACTACCCAGGGGCTCCTGATACCTACAGTTTTTAGTTAAACTCATGACTGATTATAAAGGCAACTTGTATACATTCCTGTAAAAAACTAAATGACAATAATCTCTATGTCCAGTGTTTTTTGTATATCTCTAAAAACACTTTACAAAACATCGTTCTACTGTTCTTCATTCCCTCAGGTGTTCTGCAGCATCATGTCTGTTATTACGTGGGAGGTTGCTGCTGGTCACTTTCTCATAACCAAAGAGAGGAACTCTGTTCTTGATGAAAATATATCAGACACTGTAGAAATAAAAAAGAAATGGGAGGACCGACAACCGCAATCAATCAACGAAAAACAGGTTGAACTGTGCATCTTTCAGAATGAAGAGCAACTTTTAGTGAAGGAGGAGACCAACACCTCACTTGTGACTCCTGCTTATAAGGAAATATTCCACAATGGACCAGAGCTGCAGCAGATGATGGAGACAAAGGAGGAATTAGAACTGGAAATTGTCAAGATTAAGGAGGAACAGGAGGACCTCTGCTGTAATCTGGAAGGGCAGCTTTTAGTGAAGCAAGAGTGCAACACCTTAAAGGTGACTGCTGCACATGAGGAAAAATTCCACAGAGAACCAGAACTTGTAAAGATTGAACAGGAGGAACCAGAACCAAAGCAGACGATTGAGACAAAAGACGAATCAGAACCTTGGCCCGTTAAAGAAGAACAAGTTCAACTCAACATCTTTCAGGATGAAGAGCAATTTTTAGTGAAACAGGAGACTGATTCGTTTATTCTGACTCCCACTGATCAAAAAGACTCCAGTGAACCAGAAAGAATTAAGAATCATCTGCTCTGTTCAACCTGCCCTGAAGCTGAAAATCAACATCAACAAGGAAGCCATCAGCAAGACTCTGGATTAAATAATGACAAAGAGCTGAAGCCAAAGAAAAGATGCAAAAAACCCAGAAAACAAGGTGACAATTTAGACAACTCAAAGCTAATAGAGCATAAAAAGAAATTACCCTTATGTGAAGTATGTGGCAAATGTTTCACTACTCGACAAATCTTAACCGTACACATGAGAACTCATACAGGTGAGAAGCCCTTTGCTTGCAAACTATGTGATAAATCTTTCATTAACAGTAGTAATTTGATTTGTCACATGAGAACTCATACAGGTGAGAAGCCTTTCTCATGCCTTACCTGTGGAAAAGGTTTCCCTAGGCAACCCGCCTTGACTGCACACATGAGAACTCACACAGGTGAGAAGCCGTATCCTTGTGAGTTATGTGAAAAATCGTACCGAGATCGTAGTAATTTGGTGCGACACATGAGAACTCACACGGGTGAGAAGCCTTATTCTTGTAAAGTATGTGGCAAATCTTACAGTGGCAGTAGTCAGTTGACCTATCACATAACAACTCACACAGGTGAGAAGCCTTTCTCATGTCTGACCTGTGGAAAAGCTTTCAACAAGCAAAGTACCTTGACTGTGCACATCAGAACTCACACAGGTGAGAAACCATACTCCTGTGACCTTTGTGAGAAATCTTTTCGAGAGAGTAATGATTTGACTTGTCACATGAGAACTCACACTGGTGAGAAGCCATTTTCCTGTGAATTGTGTAAGAAATCTTTCAGGTGGAGAAATGTTCTCAATCGACACATGAGAACTCACAGGTAAGACGCACTGTCAGATGCAAATTGACTGAAAGCAGAGTTAATCTTAGTATGTTCTACAAACTTTAACAAAAACACAGTTCTGTGTTTGAGAAGGAGAAATCATTATTTCATTGCTAAAGCTAACATTTTAACCTCTGTAATTCGAATCACAGAACCATCTACTGGACACGAAAAGGACAGTTTGGATAAATACTGCATTCAATAGGGGCCTCATGTATAAAGACTTGTGTGGATTTCCAAATAAAACATGGCCTACATTTAAATCCAGAAAACAGTTTAAGCACAGAGAAAAATCCAGATCTACGAAGCTGAAAGATTTCCAAGCATGTTTTTGTTGTACATTCCAACCAACTGGGAATTCAGCGCATATGTGGGAATAGCAGACTCCTCCTTATGGCACGCCGCCATTTCCAAATGCAGCTAAATGTAAATTTGACCGGCTCTAATATCTGTTGCCTGTGCACTCAAAAATCCCGTCCTCAGAACAGGAAGAGGAGGAACTTAAAGCTATGAGACACTCCAAAAGGAGTCATGTAAAAACACAGTCAGCAACTGTTATATATTAATATATTTAAAATGAGACGTCTGTTACTGTTGTACACTATTTACATGGGTCATGCACACTGTTACTGTAAACTAAAACGGGTCCCTAAGAAGTGTGTTCATTCACATACTTACTGGTTTAACCAGCAAAAACAGGAAGCTACTCAGTTTAACCAGACTGGCATCCTTCCCACACTATTGGTTAAAAGCATTTGCAACTTGTAGGCTGGTTGACTAAAATGGATTCCTGGTTACAAAAACGTGTCTGTCATCAATATGTGTACTTTTGAGGCTCTAATTATATGTATTGCTAATGATAATAATGCCATTGTTGTTAAAGGTACTTTCACCACTTTGCACAATCTTTCATAGCCAGTCACAACATTTTATACATGACCTGGAGACATGAAGAAGGCTGTCCACGCTTTCATCACTTCTGCAATCGACTGCTGAAATGCTCGACATCGATGTCCCCCAGTTGTCCGTCACTCACCTCCAACTTGTTCAGAACGCAGCAGCTCGCCTTATAACTAACATCCCCGGGCAGAAACGCCTGTTTGATCTTTCTACACTGGTTTCATGTCTGTCTTTGGACAGATTTTAAACTTTTATTTTTGTTTTTAAGCTCTAAACGGCCCTTCCTGGCCCCCCTTATTATACCTGGACCAGGTCTTCGAGGTCAGATGATTTATTAGCGGTTTCTAGGACATCGCGGTTCCAGAACCGCCCCCTTCTTCACCGCCGCTGACCTCGGTCTTTTAAATCAAAAGTCAAAACCTTTTATTCAGTCAGGCTTTAATAATAAATGTGGCGGCACTTTATTTTGCTTTATACTTGCTTTATTTTTATCTAATCTTTATTAACTAATGTATTGTTTTAATGTTTTCTTTTTGTATGTTAATTGTGACGTGCTTTGGTTTCCTTATTTGGGTTGGAAAGGGCTATATAAATAAACTGAATTATGGCTGAATTATTGGATCATCATGGGTCTCTGTTGTTGTGTTCACATTAACAGTTTCCAGTAAACCCAGTAAGCATGGCCATCGCTCAGCTAACTGCCATGGAGTTGTCGTGGGGCTGCGCTCATTTCTATAGTTTTATACTTGTGTGGAAAACGGCAATGTGCATCACTTTGTTTGTGGCCTCGGGTGCTTTAAGATCCTGGACATTCTCCTGTTTAATTCCTGTTTCTTATAGCAATACTAATTCCTGATTATGTATCACCAAACCGGTTAATTCGAACTCTGTTCCAGTTAAAGCAATGATGTGGTTTTCTGTTTAGAGACTAAAATGGGCTGTAAAGTTCACCCTGTTCTTTCTTTATTTTTACTAAACCTTTATTTAACCAAATTTGAATTTTATTAGGAAATTGTTCTTTCTCACAAATATGAAGTAATCCGACTCAGATCAGTGATCTTATAGCATTTTACGCAAATTGTAGAACCTTAAGATCTTTTGACCAAGGTCTTTCTGTTTTTTCCCATTCCTGAATAAAGAGCTTAACTTCTCTGTGCAGGAACCCAGACTTCAGACTCTTGGATGCTATGAATGACAACCTAAAGTTTACGGGCCCCATTTCAAGAAGCAGGGTTAACGAGCTCTGAGTAGAAAGGTGCAACCCAGCAGGCACAAAAAGGACACGACAGCAAATCAATATGAAATATGAAAAATCTAGTTAAATAAGGTAAGGTACAGTTAGCTATTGTTATGTTTAACCTTTACCAACTGAATGACACAGCATTCACTGACTATATACAACATATGCAATTTGTGTAAAAAGTTAAAGGTTGGCTCATGACTTAATATGAAAAAGAGTAGACATGCAACTGAAATTTAGATATTTTTCTGTCTTTAGAGCTTCCTGTGAAACAGCTGTACAAGGTGTGCTTACAAGAAAACATAGAAACATGTATAATCAGAAAGCAAAACGTAAAAATGCAGCTGCAGAAAACAAGTTGAAATACAACTGCTGGAGCATCAGTTAAATGTGGGTGAGGTGCCCACAGAGGTGGATGATATTATTTGTATGAAGAAACTATCAATAACTACTGGATTTCACTCGCAGACAGTAAAGAAACTTCAAGAAATTAAATCACTTGTCTTTAGTTGGGAACTGATTGGTAAATCGTAAATTATAACAAATGTTATTTGTATAAATGAATACATAAGGGAAGCCTAGCACTTGGTGTAGACTCAAGTAAATTACAGTGGCTTGTGAAGGTATTCGTACCCCTTGGACTTTTCCACATATTGTCACATTACAACCACGAACATAAATATATTTGGAATTTTATGTGAAAGACCACCATAAAGTGGTATACAATTGTGAAGTGTAACGAAAATTATACATGATTTAAAAAAATTCTTTTTAACTAATAAAAAACTGAAAAGTGCGGTGTGCAAAAGTATTTACCCCCCTTTACTCTTAGTGCAACCGTTTGCCTTCAGAAGTTGCCTGATGATTGCTATTGACTAGAGTCTAATCTAATCTCAGTACAGATAAAGCTGCTCTGTGATAGCCTCAGAGGTGCACTGTTCAATCCATCATCCGGAAATGGAAAGAGTATGGCACAACTGGAAACCTACCAAGACAAGGACATCCACCTAAACTTACAGGTCAAACAAGGAGAGCACTGATCAGAGATTTTGCATTATTTGCTGTTATTTCAGCTTTTAACTTTGTTCTCTCTCTTTTCTCTTCCTAGAAGCTACACCTGGCCTGACTCTGTGTCTACCTGTGACACCTTTCTGGAGAGGGGCATCGTCCGAGCTTCTGCTGGCAACAACTTAATGCTCACCTTCTACCGATGATCCACATGGCCCTGTCTTTTAGTGTTTAACCTTTTCTCTCTCCTAGACATGGCGATTGACTGAGCTTTTACTGTAACTAACTCTATGTGCTCTCTTCAGACTTTAACCTTGAAAACTGTCTCAGAGTTTATCTGTTCTTTCTTTCTAGGTGAAACGACTAAAGGAGCTACATCCATTAACATTTACTTTTCCTTCCCATAGAAAGTACTCCTGGATCAGTGCTTCTTTGTTCTCTTTGTGTCTCTGCTCTGTTCTCTCTAACCCCCAGTCGGTCGTGGCAGATGGCCGCTCACACTGAGCCTGGTTCTGGTTCTGCTGGAGGTTTCTTCCTGTTAAAAGGGAGTTTTTCCTCTCCACTGTCGCTACATGCATGCTCAGTATGAGGGATTGCTGCAAAGTCAATGCCAGTGACTGTCCACTGTCTCTACATGCTCATCCAGGAGGAGTGAATGCTGCAAGTCACTGACTGGATGCAATCTGCTGGGTTTCCTTAGACAGAAAAACTTTTTATCCAGTTTGAATAAATAACTAACTCTGACTGCACTGTTCAATGATTAAGATTAATTGGAATGTATGTACCTGACTTTTGTGAAGTGCCTTGAGACGACATGTGTTGTGAATTGGCGCTATAGAAATAAACTGAATTGAATTGAATAGATGCTGCCCCCCATCTGGAGAGTCACAGCTCAGGTGGGCGAATATGCCCACAGGACAACTATTAGTCGTGCATTGCACAAATGTGGCCTTTATGGGAGAGTGGCAAAAGAAAGCTATAAGAAGTCCCATTTGCAGTTTGCCAGAAGCCATGTTGGAGACCCAGCAAACATGTGGAAGAAGGTGCTTTGGTCAGACGAGACCAAAATTGAACTTTTTGGCCAAAATCCAAAACGCTATGTGTGGCGGAGAACTAACACTCCACAACACACCATCTCCTCTGTCAAATATGGTGGTGGCAGCATCATGCTCTGGGGCTGCTTCTCTTTAGCAGGGTCAGGGATGGTGGTCAGAGTTGATGGTAAGATGGATGGAGCCAAATACAGGGCAGGGTTAGGGTTAGAAAACCTGCTGGAGTCTGCAAAAGACTTGAGACTAGGGCTGAGGTTCACCTTCCAGCAAGACAACGACCCTGAACATAAAGCCAGGGGTACAATGGAATGGTTTAAAACAAAACATATTGTGTTAGAATGGCCCAGTCAAAGTCCAGACCTAGACCCAATCAAGAATCTGTGACAAGATCTGAAAACTGCTGTTTACAAACGCTCTCCATCTAATCTGACTGAGCTTGAGCTGTTTTGCAAAGAAGAAAGGGCAACAATTTCAGTCACTGGATGTGCAAAGCTGGTAGAGACATACGCTAAAATACTTGCAGCTCTAACTGCAGCAAAAGGTGGTTCCACAAAGTATTGACAGTTTTTTATTTGTAAAAAAAGAAATAATGTATAATTTTCATTCCACTTCACAATTGTATACCACTTTGTGTTGGTCTTTCAGATAAAGTTCCAATAAGATATATTTATGTTTTTGGTTGTGATGTAACAATATGTGGAAAGGTTCAAAGGGTTTGAATACTTTTACAAACCACTTTATGTGTCATGTACAGACCCAAGCCACTTGGCTTTCTGATAGCTGATTATGTGGCTACATCACATATGAACTTCACAGTACAAAACTAAAATCAGCTGCTGTCAACTACATTTGTATTGATTAAGTGTATTTAATTCAGAATAGAATTGAAAATCCTTTATTGTCCCACAGTGGGGACATTCAGGTGTGTCAGCAACAAAGCAAAAGGCTATGAAAGCCTCCAGGTTCATACATCACTAAAAGAGAAGGCGTTACCAGACTAAAAGCTATAAGAACCACTCAGGAAAAACAACCTGGCTGTATAGTACAGAAGAATAAACCCGAGGATAAGTTCATTTTGAATATGCTGTGTGGTTATCAACAAGGCATACTCAGATTAATTAAATTACTGTGCAATATAATATAAACATAAAACAAATAAAACATAATCTCATTTATTTAGTGAAGCAGCAGTGGATGAAACTGTCATGTATGCAGCCAGTTAAGCCAAGAAACCCAGAAATATATGAATAGATGATGCTTAAAGTATCAAAATGTGATACAAATTTAATTACTGTATTCACTGATAACTGCAATTCTGTGACATTCTTCTCTTCTTACTTATTGTTATTATTCAGATTGCAAAGCTACTTATAAATGTTCAAGGTGCTCCTGTTTAAAATAAAATGTTACTAAACCTAAGCTATTTGTATCTGATGATAAAATATACATTAAATAAAACACAACATCAGCGCAACCTATGTCAGGGATTGGACCCAGGTGCCCCTTAGTGACAGACAGGGACAACCTGACTCCACTGAATGCTTGTGATTAATATCCTGGAAACCTCCGCTATACAATAATAGTTCAGGTGCAACAATAACATTCCTGACAGCACGACGTACAGATGCCTTTGAAGGATTTTCTGCCTCACCTCTGTTATACAAACATTACAAGAACTGAGAATATTGAGATAAATTATTGACTATGGTGAAAAACTGTAACGCTCTATATATATATTCTCCTGGAAAATGATAAGACATCTATTCTCAGCCTGATCACCCACTCCTGACGGAGATTTCTGTGGAGTGGTTGCGTTCCGTCTCCAGGGTCTTCCAGAAGAGATCATTCTATTTCTGACACTTTCCTTGTTCCAGATCTTAGCTAAAACATAGACCAGACCCAGGGTTGGTTTAATAAACCCTGCTACCGAGCAGGATTGGGTCACAGAGTAAGCTGTAGGGGTAATTTGACTCAGGGTAACAGCTACCTGGCCTTCTGAAACCAAAGACCCGGGGAATGCAGATACTTTCCCCAGGACTTACTCTGAGTTCTCACTAACCCTGCTTTCTGAATTTGGGCCCTGAAAGGTCGTCATTTTTTCAAAGGTGGTTTTGCAAGTCTTTTTGAGCTTGCTTCTCTTTCTGTTGTTTTATTTCCTACAGATTGTTGTGTTTTCTTGGTTGTTTTGTTGCTTGTATATTTTTAAACACATTTTAATGTAGGTTTTGAAAAGTGCTCAATTAACAAATTTTCATAATGTTTTGTGTAATATTTATATCGAGTGTTATCTACGTTGTGGGTTTTTGTATTTGTTTATTTATTCCACAGAATAAAAACCTGTCTCCCCCACCCCAGTTTACATTCATAATCTAATCTTTACTCCTTTGCAAATAGTTGCATATAAATGTATTTAAACCCCTTCCTGTAGCAGCCTTTGCAGTGAACAAATTGAACAAGAACAATTTTAACAGCTCTGCACAACTAATATTACTAATATTTTCTTTAAATTCATTACAAATGCCACCTTTAATGGCTGCTGCAGTCTCATAATTATTCAAACCCTGGATGACAAGCATCTTCAGTATATATTAGAGCCCTGTTTTGCTGCTATGACCTGAAGTATTAGTGATTTCTAGCCAGACACAACCCTCTGCCAGCGTTCCTGCTACTTGATTGAATCCATCTTGCTCTCCACAGGCTGCAGATCTCCAGTGTCAGATAAAGCAAAGCAGCCCCAGTGTATCACTGAGCCACCACCATGCTTCACTGTAGGCATTGTGTTCCTTTTCAGCTTATTGTTCAGAATCTGCCTGTGTTAAGTTTTGGGTTTGAGTTCTGTTTACCTTTTTTGCACTACTATGTTCTTTACTTGCTTTATTATTAGTCTACTCAGGCTTATTAAATTCATTATGTTTAGTCATCTGTTACCTTCCTGTTCTCCATGCTCATCTGTGCCAACTAGTCATTTTCCTTCAGTTCTCCAGCATTCCCTCTGGAGCTGCGCATGATTCCCTCCTTAATTACCCCCTCAGCTCCTTGGTCCATTATTCGACTTCCCTCAGTATTTATTCTCTCTGGTTTTCATTGTTTGTCACCGGCTCCTACTGTTTGCTACCTGCTCCATGTCCGTTTGCACCGTCTGGTTTCCGCTGTAAGTTTCTCCCTGTTTCATATTATTATTATTAAAGAGAAGCTATTCAACTCACCATGCTGCTCCCGAACGTTCATCTGCACGTTGGTCCCACAAAGACTCAGCATTATATGACAGTTCATTCTTCTTTCTCTAGACATACTGCAGATCTGTAGGCCCAGTCTTTCAGGTTTGATCCACTGCTTAACAGGATAGAATCCCAAAATATATTTGCCTTATTTATATAGCTGTGAGTAGATTGAAGCTGAGTTTTTAAAGAGCTTTTGGGTCAGTAGTGGGTGTTCAGGACAGGACAGAGATGCATGAAAAGAGCAGTTGAGACACAATGTCGGGCGCCTGCTGTTACAGTTACAGTGATTACAGTGATTGGAAAGAATTACTCAGAGACCTGACATTTCCGCCTTTACTAAACTCAGTTCTGCATATTTGTAGATGGTAAGATGCTAAATGTCACAAAGACTTTGTAATAAAGGAAAACACAAGAAATAAATATGGTAAACTTGTAATAGAGAAGACAACCTTTATGTTAAAATGAAATACTTCTGTAATCGCTTTCAAGTACCTTTTACCATATTGGGTAGTATTTTGAACAATTTAAAAAGAAACTTTACTGTATTGGCACTTTCAGAGACGTGTGAGTGGTGATAAAGATAATTTTGAGGGGTGTGACATGTTAGAACAAAAGAGGAGGTGTGGGCCCTTTATTTTAGAGTTGATGGTAACATGACAATGCTGTTAAGAAAATAATTAAATGTGTAACGATTGAAAGAAATTTTGATAAAAAAATATAATAATTACTTGTTTTTATAGAACACCACGTTATTGTATTGATCAAGTTATTAATAGCATATCTGAGTTGTATGGAAAACTAAATAAGTAGTTTAAACATTTCTATAAGCTTTCAATGATTGAAGGAGATAGATGCAATGAAATGTATTTGTTTTGTAGAATGTATGAGAAATTCATGTCGATGCTCACTCTACATATTTCTGATATTTACTATGAAGAAGAAAACGAAAGAAGGGCAGGCAGTAAAAGTGACAATGATTTTTTATTTGTTTTAATAATAGGCTTCTTTTTCAGTCATTTCTGCATGCCAGCACATAGAAAGGATCGTTCCAGTAATTTTTCAGAGAAAAACATCAGAAGGTTACAGCATATTTAATGGCTTTATTTAACCAGATTAAAACCACCAAATAGTTAAAATAGATAGGTAACATAGATAACACTGATTTATTTTTTAAAACGCATATGGGCTAGTCATGGATCAATTTTCTGTAGACTAGCTGAGGTGGGAGTGCCCTCTAAAGGTGGAAAAAAGTACTACTGCCACAACTCTGTTTTCAAAAATTCATTTCTGCTGTTTTACATAGACGTGCAAACAATAAAACTTGTTGAAATTATTGAAATTATATTTCAAGGCTATTGTTAACAGTGGAATTTATTTGAATAGTGCAGAACTGAGTTGTAATAAAAATTATGGTCTTCACTACTTTCAGACAAAAGTATTTTGCATTTTGTTGGCTGTATTGGACTTTAAATACATCAAAATGAGTAATGGGATGACTACAAAAGCAAAGACTGACACTGAGTGGTGCAGAATAGACGAAGTACAGGAAAAAATCTAATCTCTTTACAGCACAGTTTATCTGTGATGAATTAGTGTGGCCTGCATTTCTACTTTTATTAGTGGCTGGAGCTTAAATTAAGTGGATGAGAAAAATATGGGAAGGGCCTACCATAATTTTAGAAAATGCAGTTTTAGAAGGCGTTATAGATACGGGAAAAAATTTTTTTACACCATATGATGTAAAAAAGCATCATTCCATGACTGTAAAACTGGCGTTCTGGCAGGATTTTCACCGTATTTTGTGGCGTCTTGACTTATAAAAAGGAATTTTGTGCCTAACTTTTCAATCAGAGGTGTGGTAAAAATGTTGATTCATGGCAGGTTTGGCTTGCCAGACAGCTGGTTGGTTTACGGAGCCACGGTCTGCCCAGCAATGATTAAAAGGGGCAGTTTCATAGACTTAAGGTAGAGACAGGCTCTTCTCTTCTGGGGAACCTGTGTTCAGATTCTAGTCCTGAGCTCAGATTCTACAGACAAGCAGACAAACAACAAAATCTCCGGATACTCGAAAAGATATCTTAAAGCCTTTTCCAAGCTTCTTCTTCGAATGTAAAAAATGATTTCTAAAAAAAGGATAATATGGGTGACTTTCAACCACCTGATTCACATTCCTTACCGGTTGGTGGCGGTAATGCGCCAAATTGTTGCTTGTCAACCGCCATTTAAAATCAAGAAGAAGAACAAGAAGAACCAGAGGTTTGGGAGAACGCTGGCAGAAGGAGGTGGAGGTGGACAGGCCTGGACAGAGGCTGCTGCCGCCAGGCGAACCGGTGGAGGTTTTCAGTGTCGGGAGATGTCAGACAGAAATGATGTGTCAGGAAGTGAACTTGGAGAAATGGATGTGGGTTTTTGATGGCGGGGATAATGAAGGAGTTTGTGAAACTCCAAAAATTAGGCGTAAACGCAAAAAGTCAAGACAGCAAACAAAATCTTCTATCTCGGAAGTTGAAGGAGAGGCAGATGTGATGCCAGAGTTTAAAGTAGTTTTAAAATGCATCAAAGAGTGTGTGTCGTTCGGTAAATGGAACCCGATTAAACTTACTAAAGAAATCAACTCGCTTGTTGGAAAAGTGAAATATGTTAAGTGATAACAGATGGATCTTTATTGATCATTTGTAATGATGTTAAACAAAAAGAAAAGGCACTGAATCCAAATAAAGTTCTGGGTGAGACTGTAGGGGAAAATTCTAGATAGCAGAAAGTGTGTAAGTGGTGTTACTTCAGGTATTTCACCTGAATGATGATATTAAATCGTATCAGGAGGGAAAGTATTTGAAATCAGGCGTTTAAAAAGAAACAGAAATGGAGAAAAGATTGATAGTTTTTCTATCATGGTGAAGTTTGAAGAGAGAACCCTACATGACACAGTATTTGTGGGTTATATGAATTATGATGTCGACCATTTATTCCTCCGCCATTGCGGTGTTTTAAATGACAAAAGTTTGGACATGTGGCGGAGTTTGTAAGGGGAAGCAGAACTGTGGGAGTATGGAGAGCCGTTTCATTCAAAATTAAATAAATAACTAAAAACTGCTATTGATAAATTATTAATAAATATTCCATTGAATAAATAAATACCCCCAGGAAATAAAACAAAATAATTATGGTAAAAGAAATTTTCATCTTATTTTATTTGATTCATCTCAAGATTTATTTAATTTACTTAAATATTTATTTCTTTATCTATTTCATAATGCAGTTTTATTTTGTGACACCTTTTACTTTGTAAAGCTACTTTATGTATATCAGTGACTTTTACTTTTGTACCCTGTTTTTCATTTTAAGCTCTTTTTATTTCATGCTCTTATATTCAAATGAGGGGGCGGGGTTTATCTGTGGGGCGGCGCTGGGACAGCAGGGCGGAGCTCAATTCGTGGATGAGGCCGGCAGAAGCATGCCGCTGCCTGCCAGAAGACAGCATGCCGGAGGGATCCAGGGGATTCTGCGAGGAAGTCCCTGGCTACGGCCGTAAAAGCCTGCCACGGCGGTTGCCACTGTTTTTGTGGAAACCAATGCTGATTATCGGCAAACTGGATGTCGTTATACTCCTGGAGCACCCCCCACAGGGCATCACGAGGGACACAGTCAAATGCTTTCTCCAGGTCCACAAAACCCATGTGGACCGGTTGGGCAAACTCCCATGAAGCCTCGAGTACCCTGTAGAGGGTATAGAGCTGGTCCAGTGTTCCACGGCTGGGACGAAAACCACACTGCTCCTGTCAACCATGACAGCCCCACAACATCCAGAGACTTGAGGTACTCAGGGCGGATCTCATCCACCCCCGAAGCCCTGCCACCGCGGAGCTTTTTAACCACCTCAGTGACTTCAGCCTGGGTGATGAAAGAGTCCAACCCCGAGTCCCCAGCCTCTGTTTCCACCAGGGAATGCGTGATGGAGGATTCAGGAGATCCTCAAAGTACTCCTTCCACCGCGCGATAATGTCCCCAGTCGAGGTCAGCAGCTCCCCACCCCCACTGTAAACAGTGTTGGCGAAGCACTGCTTTCCCCTCCTGAGGCGCCGGACGGTTTGCCAGAATCGCTTCGAGGCCAACCGGTAGTCCTTCTCCATAGCCTCACCGAACTCCTCCCAGGCCCGAGTCGTTGCCTCTGACACCGCCCGGGCCGCGGCACGCTTGGCCTCACGGTACCCATCAGCCGCCTCAGGAGTCCCACAAGCCAACCACAGCTGATAGGACTCCTTCTTCAGCTTAACAGCGTCCCTTACTGCCGGTGTCCACCACCGGGTTCAGGGATTGCCGACGCAACAGGCACCGCAGACCTTACGGCCGCAGCTACGGGCAGCAGCATCGACAATAGATGCGGAGAACATGGTCCAATCGGACTCTATGCTCCAACATCCCTTGGACTCTGGTCAAAGCTCTCCCGGAGGTGAGAGTTGAATACATTCCTGGTGTCCATCAGTGCACTTGGCACCAGGACACCCTAGGCAGGAGGTCAATGATCGACTTTGTTATCGTATCATCAGACCTTCGGCCGGTTTTGGACACTCGGGTGAAGAGAGGGGCTGAGCTGTCCACTGATCACCACCTGGTGGTGAGTTTGAACATGGTGTTCATTATGGACAATCCATGACTAGCACAGAAGTCCAACAACAAAACACCACTCGGATTCAGATCGGGGAGGCCATTCCTCCCGATCACGCCTCTCCAGGTGTCACTGTCGTTTCCCACGTGGGCGTTGAAGACCCCCAGTGGAATAATGGAGTCCCCGGAAGGGGCACTATGCAGCACCCCCGACAGTGACGCCAAGAAGGCCGGGTACTCCGCCCTACCACTCGGCCCGTAGGCCGAGATGACAGTCAGACACCTGTCCCCAACCCGAAGGCGCAGGGATGCGACCCTCTCATCAATTGGGGTATACCCCAACACGAGACGGCTGAACTGGGGGGCAACAAGCAAACCCTCCCCAGCCCGCCGCCTCTCCCCCTGGGCCACTCCAGAGTAGAAGAGAGTCCAGCCCCTCTCGAGGAGATGGGTTCCAGAGCCCACGCTGTGCGTGGAGGCGAGCCCGACTATTTCTAGTCGATATCTCTTGACCTCCCACTCCAGGAGTATGGAATCGAGGGCCCTTTACTAGGGGCCATCCGGTCTCTGTACAAGCGGAGCAGGAGTTTGGTTCGCATTACTGGCACTAAGTCGGACCTGTTCCCGGTGCATGTTGGACTCCGGCAGGGCTGCCCTTTGTCACCGGTCCTGTTCATAACTTTTATGGACAGGATTTCTAGGTGCAGCCAAGGGCTGGAGGGGGTCTGGTTTGGGGACCAGTGGATTTCGTCTCTTCTTTTTGCAGATGACGTGGTCCTGCTGGCCCCCTCTAGCCAAGACCTACAGCATATGCTGGGGCGGTTCGCAGCCGAGTGTGATGCGGCTGGGATGAGGATCAGCTCCTCCAAGTCCGAGGCCTTGGTTCTCGACCGGAAAAGGGGGGCTTGTCCTCTTCTGGTTGGAGGGAGTTCCTGCCTCAAGTGGAGGAGTTTAAGTATCTCTGTGTGTTGTTCACGAGTGAGGGAAGAATGGAGCGGGAGATCGACAGATGAGGGAGGGATGTCGTTATTGTTACTATTGCCTGTTAGTCAGTAATTACTTTCAAATGATGTCATTGTTGGTTTTTATTTAATGAACAGCGTTAGACCCATAACATAAGGTGGCTGTATTTACTTGGATGGAAAATAAATAGCACTATGTGTGTGTATGACGTGCTGAAAGGATGACAAAGACTTATTGCACAAACAGCTTCCACAAAAACAGCGGCAACCGCCGTGGCAGGCTTTTACGGCTGGAGCCAGGGGAGGGATCCAGGGGATTCCTCGCAGAATCCCCTGGATCCCTCCGGCATGCTGTCTTCTGGCAGGCAGCGGCATGCTTCTGCCGGCCTCATCCACGAATTGAGCTCCGCCCTGCTGTCCCAGCGCCGCCCCACAGATAAACCCCGCCCCCTCATTTGAATATAAGAGCATGAAATAAAAAGAGCTTAAAATGAAAAACAGGGTACAAAAGTAAAAGTCACTGATATACATAAAGTAGCTTTACAAAGTAAAAGGTGTCACAAAATAAAACTGCATTATGAAATAGATAAAGAAATAAATATTTAAGTAAATTAAATAAATCTTGAGATGAATCAAATAAAATAAGATGAAAATTTCTTTTACCATAATTATTTTGTTTTATTTCCTGGGGGTATTTATTTATTCAATGGAATATTTATTAATAATTTATCAATAGCAGTTTTTAGTTATTTATTTAATTTTGAATGAAACGGCTCTCCATACTCCCACAGTTCTGCTTCCCCTTACAAACTCCGCCACATGTCCAAACTTTTGTCATTTAAAACACCGCAATGGCGGAGGAATAAATGGTCGACATCATAATTCATATAACCCACAAATACTGTGTCATGTAGGGTTCTCTCTTCAAACTTCACCATGATAGAAAAACTATCAATCTTTTCTCCATTTCTGTTTCTTTTTAAACGCCTGATTTCAAATACTTTCCCTCCTGATACGATTTAATATCATCATTCAGGTGAAATACCTGAAGTAACACCACTTACACACTTTCTGCTATCTAGAATTTTCCCCTACAGTCTCACCCAGAACTTTATTTGGATTCAGTGCCTTTTCTTTTTGTTTAACATCATTACAAATGATCAATAAAGATCCATCTGTTATCACTTAACATATTTCACTTTTCCAACAAGCGAGTTGATTTCTTTAGTAAGTTTAATCGGGTTCCATTTACCGAACGACACACACTCTTTGATGCATTTTAAAACTACTTTAAACTCTGGCATCACATCTGCCTCTCCTTCAACTTCCGAGATAGAAGATTTTGTTTGCTGTCTTGACTTTTTGCGTTTACGCCTAATTTTTGGAGTTTCACAAACTCCTTCATTATCCCCGCCATCAAAAACCCACATCCATTTCTCCAAGTTCACTTCCTGACACATCATTTCTGTCTGACATCTCCCGACACTGAAAACCTCCACCGGTTCGCCTGGCGGCAGCAGCCTCTGTCCAGGCCTGTCCACCTCCACCTCCTTCTGCCAGCGTTCTCCCAAACCTCTGGTTCTTCTTGTTCTTCTTCTTGATTTTAAATGGCGGTTGACAAGCAACAATTTGGCGCATTACCGCCACCAACCGGTAAGGAATGTGAATCAGGTGGTTGAAAGTCACCCATATTATCCTTTTTTTAGAAATCATTTTTTACATTCGAAGAAGAAGCTTGGAAAAGGCTTTAAGATATCTTTTCGAGTATCCGGAGATTTTGTTGTTTGTCTGCTTGTCTGTAGAATCTGAGCTCAGGACTAGAATCTGAACACAGGTTCCCCAGAAGAGAAGAGCCTGTCTCTACCTTAAGTCTATGAAACTGCCCCTTTTAATCATTGCTGGGCAGACCGTGGCTCCGTAAACCAACCAGCTGTCTGGCAAGCCAAACCTGCCATGAATCAACATTTTTACCACACCTCTGATTGAAAAGTTAGGCACAAAATTCCTTTTTATAAGTCAAGACGCCACAAAATACGGTGAAAATCCTGCCAGAACGCCAGTTTTACAGTCATGGAATGATGCTTTTTTACATCATATGGTGTAAAAAAATTTTTTCCCGTATCTATAACGCCTTCTAAAACTGCATTTTCTAAAATTATGGTAGGCCCTTCCCATATTTTTCTCATCCACTTAATTTAAGCTCCAGCCACTAATAAAAGTAGAAATGCAGGCCACACTAATTCATCACAGATAAACTGTGCTGTAAAGAGATTAGATTTTTTCCTGTACTTCGTCTATTCTGCACCACTCAGTGTCAGTCTTTGCTTTTGTAGTCATCCCATTACTCATTTTGATGTATTTAAAGTCCAATACAGCCAACAAAATGCAAAATACTTTTGTCTGAAAGTAGTGAAGACCATAATTTTTATTACAACTCAGTTCTGCACTATTCAAATAAATTCCACTGTTAACAATAGCCTTGAAATATAATTTCAATAATTTCAACAAGTTTTATTGTTTGCACGTCTATGTAAAACAGCAGAAATGAATTTTTGAAAACAGAGTTGTGGCAGTAGTACTTTTTTCCACCTTTAGAGGGCACTCCCACCTCAGCTAGTCTACAGAAAATTGATCCATGACTAGCCCATATGCGTTTTAAAAAATAAATCAGTGTTATCTATGTTACCTATCTATTTTAACTATTTGGTGGTTTTAATCTGGTTAAATAAAGCCATTAAATATGCTGTAACCTTCTGATGTTTTTCTCTGAAAAATTACTGGAACGATCCTTTCTATGTGCTGGCATGCAGAAATGACTGAAAAAGAAGCCTATTATTAAAACAAATAAAAAATCATTGTCACTTTTACTGCCTGCCCTTCTTTCGTTTTCTTCTTCATAGTAAATATCAGAAATATGTAGAGTGAGCATCGACATGAATTTCTCATACATTCTACAAAACAAATACATTTCATTGCATCTATCTCCTTCAATCATTGAAAGCTTATAGAAATGTTTAAACTACTTATTTAGTTTTCCATACAACTCAGATATGCTATTAATAACTTGATCAATACAATAACGTGGTGTTCTATAAAAACAAGTAATTATTATATTTTTTTATCAAAATTTCTTTCAATCGTTACACATTTAATTATTTTCTTAACAGCATTGTCATGTTACCATCAACTCTAAAATAAAGGGCCCACACCTCCTCTTTTGTTCTAACATGTCACACCCCTCAAAATTATCTTTATCACCACTCACACGTCTCTGAAAGTGCCAATACAGTAAAGTTTCTTTTTAAATTGTTCAAAATACTACCCAATATGGTAAAAGGTACTTGAAAGCGATTACAGAAGTATTTCATTTTAACATAAAGGTTGTCTTCTCTATTACAAGTTTACCATATTTATTTCTTGTGTTTTCCTTTATTACAAAGTCTTTGTGACATTTAGCATCTTACCATCTACAAATATGCAGAACTGAGTTTAGTAAAGGCGGAAATGTCAGGTCTCTGAGTAATTCTTTCCAATCACTGTAATCACTGTAACTGTAACAGCAGGCGCCCGACATTGTGTCTCAACTGCTCTTTTCATGCATCTCTGTCCTGTCCTGAACACCCACTACTGACCCAAAAGCTCTTTAAAAACTCAGCTTCAATCTACTCACAGCTATATAAATAAGGCAAATATATTTTGGGATTCTATCCTGTTAAGCAGTGGATCAAACCTGAAAGACTGGGCCTACAGATCTGCAGTATGTCTAGAGAAAGAAGAATGAACTGTCATATAATGCTGAGTCTTTGTGGGACCAACGTGCAGATGAACGTTCGGGAGCAGCATGGTGAGTTGAATAGCTTCTCTTTAATAATAATAATATGAAACAGGGAGAAACTTACAGCGGAAACCAGACGGTGCAAACGGACATGGAGCAGGTAGCAAACAGTAGGAGCCGGTGACAAACAATGAAAACCAGAGAGAATAAATACTGAGGGAAGTCGAATAATGGACCAAGGAGCTGAGGGGGTAATTAAGGAGGGAATCATGCGCAGCTCCAGAGGGAATGCTGGAGAACTGAAGGAAAATGACTAGTTGGCACAGATGAGCATGGAGAACAGGAAGGTAACAGATGACTAAACATAATGAATTTAATAAGCCTGAGTAGACTAATAATAAAGCAAGTAAAGAACATAGTAGTGCAAAAAAGGTAAACAGAACTCAAACCCAAAACTTAACACAGGCAGATTCTGAACAATAAGCTGAAAAGGAACACAATGCCTACAGTGAAGCATGGTGGTGGCTCAGTGATACACTGGGGCTGCTTTGCTTTATCTGACACTGGAGATCTGCAGCCTGTGGAGAGCAAGATGGATTCAATCAAGTAGCAGGAACGCTGGCAGAGGGTTGTGTCTGGCTAGAAATCACTAATACTTCAGGTCATAGCAGCAAAACAGGGCTCTAATATATACTGAAGATGCTTGTCATCCAGGGTTTGAATAATTATGAGACTGCAGCAGCCATTAAAGGTGGCATTTGTAATGAATTTAAAGAAAATATTAGTAATATTAGTTGTGCAGAGCTGTTAAAATTGTTCTTGTTCAATTTGTTCACTGCAAAGGCTGCTACAGGAAGGGGTTTAAATACATTTATATGCAACTATTTGCAAAGGAGTAAAGATTAGATTATGAATGTAAACTGGGGTGGGGGAGACAGGTTTTTATTCTGTGGAATAAATAAACAAATACAAAAACCCACAACGTAGATAACACTCGATATAAATATTACACAAAACATTATGAAAATTTGTTAATTGAGCACTTTTCAAAACCTACATTAAAATGTGTTTAAAAATATACAAGCAACAAAACAACCAAGAAAACACAACAATCTGTAGGAAATAAAACAACAGAAAGAGAAGCAAGCTCAAAAAGACTTGCAAAACCACCTTTGAAAAAATGACGACCTTTCAGGGCCCAAATTCAGAAAGCAGGGTTAGTGAGAACTCAGAGTAAGTCCTGGGGAAAGTATCTGCATTCCCCGGGTCTTTGGTTTCAGAAGGCCAGGTAGCTGTTACCCTGAGTCAAATTACCCCTACAGCTTACTCTGTGACCCAATCCTGCTCGGTAGCAGGGTTTATTAAACCAACCCTGGGTCTGGTCTATGTTTTAGCTAAGATCTGGAACAAGGAAAGTGTCAGAAATAGAATGATCTCTTCTGGAAGACCCTGGAGACGGAACGCAACCACTCCACAGAAATCTCCGTCAGGAGTGGGTGATCAGGCTGAGAATAGATGTCTTATCATTTTCCAGGAGAATATATATATAGAGCGTTACAGTTTTTCACCATAGTCAATAATTTATCTCAATATTCTCAGTTCTTGTAATGTTTGTATAACAGAGGTGAGGCAGAAAATCCTTCAAAGGCATCTGTACGTCGTGCTGTCAGGAATGTTATTGTTGCACCTGAACTATTATTGTATAGCGGAGGTTTCCAGGATATTAATCACAAGCATTCAGTGGAGTCAGGTTGTCCCTGTCTGTCACTAAGGGGCACCTGGGTCCAATCCCTGACATAGGTTGCGCTGATGTTGTGTTTTATTTAATGTATATTTTATCATCAGATACAAATAGCTTAGGTTTAGTAACATTTTATTTTAAACAGGAGCACCTTGAACATTTATAAGTAGCTTTGCAATCTGAATAATAACAATAAGTAAGAAGAGAAGAATGTCACAGAATTGCAGTTATCAGTGAATACAGTAATTAAATTTGTATCACATTTTGATACTTTAAGCATCATCTATTCATATATTTCTGGGTTTCTTGGCTTAACTGGCTGCATACATGACAGTTTCATCCACTGCTGCTTCACTAAATAAATGAGATTATGTTTTATTTGTTTTATGTTTATATTATATTGCACAGTAATTTAATTAATCTGAGTATGCCTTGTTGATAACCACACAGCATATTCAAAATGAACTTATCCTCGGGTTTATTCTTCTGTACTATACAGCCAGGTTGTTTTTCCTGAGTGGTTCTTATAGCTTTTAGTCTGGTAACGCCTTCTCTTTTAGTGATGTATGAACCTGGAGGCTTTCATAGCCTTTTGCTTTGTTGCTGACACACCTGAATGTCCCCACTGTGGGACAATAAAGGATTTTCAATTCTATTCTGAATTAAATACACTTAATCAATACAAATGTAGTTGACAGCAGCTGATTTTAGTTTTGTACTGTGAAGTTCATATGTGATGTAGCCACATAATCAGCTATCAGAAAGCCAAGTGGCTTGGGTCTGTACATGACACATAAAGTGGTTTGTAAAAGTATTCAAACCCTTTGAACCTTTCCACATATTGTTACATCACAACCAAAAACATAAATATATCTTATTGGAACTTTATCTGAAAGACCAACACAAAGTGGTATACAATTGTGAAGTGGAATGAAAATTATACATTATTTCTTTTTTTACAAATAAAAAACTGTCAATACTTTGTGGAACCACCTTTTGCTGCAGTTAGAGCTGCAAGTATTTTAGCGTATGTCTCTACCAGCTTTGCACATCCAGTGACTGAAATTGTTGCCCTTTCTTCTTTGCAAAACAGCTCAAGCTCAGTCAGATTAGATGGAGAGCGTTTGTAAACAGCAGTTTTCAGATCTTGTCACAGATTCTTGATTGGGTCTAGGTCTGGACTTTGACTGGGCCATTCTAACACAATATGTTTTGTTTTAAACCATTCCATTGTACCCCTGGCTTTATGTTCAGGGTCGTTGTCTTGCTGGAAGGTGAACCTCAGCCCTAGTCTCAAGTCTTTTGCAGACTCCAGCAGGTTTTCTAACCCTAACCCTGCCCTGTATTTGGCTCCATCCATCTTACCATCAACTCTGACCACCATCCCTGACCCTGCTAAAGAGAAGCAGCCCCAGAGCATGATGCTGCCACCACCATATTTGACAGAGGAGATGGTGTGTTGTGGAGTGTTAGTTCTCCGCCACACATAGCGTTTTGGATTTTGGCCAAAAAGTTCAATTTTGGTCTCGTCTGACCAAAGCACCTTCTTCCACATGTTTGCTGGGTCTCCAACATGGCTTCTGGCAAACTGCAAATGGGACTTCTTATAGCTTTCTTTTGCCACTCTCCCATAAAGGCCACATTTGTGCAATGCACGACTAATAGTTGTCCTGTGGGCATATTCGCCCACCTGAGCTGTGACTCTCCAGATGGGGGGCAGCATCTATTCAATTCAATTCAGTTTATTTCTATAGCGCCAATTCACAACACATGTCGTCTCAAGGCACTTCACAAAAGTCAGGTACATACATTCCAATTAATCTTAATCATTGAACAGTGCAGTCAGAGTTAGTTATTTATTCAAACTGGATAAAAAGTTTTTCTGTCTAAGGAAACCCAGCAGATTGCATCCAGTCAGTGACTTGCAGCATTCACTCCTCCTGGATGAGCATGTAGAGACAGTGGACAGTCACTGGCATTGACTTTGCAGCAATCCCTCATACTGAGCATGCATGTAGCGACAGTGGAGAGGAAAAACTCCCTTTTAACAGGAAGAAACCTCCAGCAGAACCAGAACCAGGCTCAGTGTGAGCGGCCATCTGCCACGACCGACTGGGGGTTAGAGAGAACAGAGCAGAGACACAAAGAGAACAAAGAAGCACTGATCCAGGAGTACTTTCTATGGGAAGGAAAAGTAAATGTTAATGGATGTAGCTCCTTTAGTCATTTCACCTAGAAAGAAAGAACAGATAAACTCTGAGCCAGTTTTCAAGGTTAGAGTCTGAAAGAGAGCACAGAGTTAGTTACAGTAAAAGCTCAGTCAGTAGCTATGTCCAGGAGAGAGAAAGGGTTAAACACTAAAAGACAGGGCCATGTGGATCATCGGTAGAGGGTGAGCATTAAGTTGTTGCCAGCAGAAGCTTGGAGGATTCCCCTCTCCAGAAAGGTGTTACAGGTAGACACAGAGTCAATAATACAAAATTGAAGAGTAGTGTGAGAATGTAGCGAATAGGGTGAAAGTGGTCATTATGTCCTCCAGCAGCCTAAGCCTATAGCAGCATAATTACTCATAATAGCTCAGGATAACCTAAGCCACTCTAACTATAGGCTTTATCAAAAAGGAAAGTTTTAAGCCTGGTCTTAAAAGTAGACAGTTTGTCCATCTAGAGCCCACTGATGGCCACTGTTATACTAAAAACCTCAACGATTGGGATACCTCTCTCTGTCAGATTGACCATAACCATTGGAAAAGAGAGGGGGTCATACAAGTAGCAGAAATGGAAGGTGTGTTTGCAGATTGAATGCAGATGAAAGACATCAGTATTTCACTCTCAGCACACAGGCTGTATTTTACCACAGTCAAATAGGAAAAAGTTTGTAATAGCATAACGTTCATACAGAATCGAAAAAAGCATCAACCAAAGAAAGCAAATCGCATCTGATGAATTACGGTAAAATACTGACATTATAATTACCTGGCGTTGTCCCATTGAGCTTTTCAACAAGCCCATTGGTCTGGGGATGACCAGACAATGGCTGCGCTCAATGACCAACATTTTACAAAGCTCATTGTTCAACTGTTGGCAGAAATTATTAAATGCTGTTATCGATTAAAAAAAAAAAAACTTTTCTTGGATTACTTAAATGCCAAAATTGTTTCAGTTGCATTCCAGATCTGATCATTAAATAGTTTATTTATATACGGTACTGTGCACAAGTTTTAGGCAGGTGTGAAAAAATTCTGTAAAGAAAGAATGCTTCCAGAAATATAAATGATGATTGTTCATTTTTATAAATTTACAAAATGCTAAGTGAGCAAACCCAAACATACAGCCAAAGTCATTAAGAATTATCTTCAGCATAAAGAAGAACAAGACTTACTGGAAGTGATGGTGTGGCCCCACAGAGCCCTGATCTTAACATCATGGAGTGTGTCTGGGATTACATGAAGAGACAGAAGGATGTGAGAAAGCCTCCATCCACAGAAGATCTGTGGTTAGTTCTCCAAGATGTTTGGAACAACCTACCAGCCGAGTTCCTTCAAAAACTTTGTGCAAGTCTACCTAGAAGAACTGATGGTGTTTTAAAGGCAAAGGGTGGTGACACCAAATATTGATTTGATTTAGATTTCTCTTCTGTTGATTCACTGCATTTTGCTAATTGATGAAAATAAATGATTAACACTTTCATTTTTGAAAGCATTCTATAATGTAAGTGGGTTTACTTGTTCTGGGTTCATTTGTGACCTCCTAGGTGAGTCCTCGATGCATTCCTGGATTAAATTTGGTAGGCCGGCCTCCCCAATGCAGGTTCTCCACTGTTCCATGTTCACTCAATTTGTGGATAGAGGTTGACTTTGGTTCTCTGTTGTCCCAAAGCCTTCATGACGGTTTTGTAGCCCCTTCCAGACCCATAAATGTCGAACACTTCATATTTCAAGCTTTTCATCTTTTGAAAATTTGATGATTTAAAACATTTCAGTCTGTGTAATATTTATCTTTCTGCACTACCCAGGGGGCTCCTGATACCTACAGTTTTTAGTTAAACTCATGACTGATTATAAAGGCAACTTGTATACATTCCTGTAAAAAACTAAATGACAATAATCTCTATGTCCAGTGTTTTTTGTATATCTCTAAAAACACTTTACAAAACATCGTTCTACTGTTCT
This sequence comes from Crenichthys baileyi, assembly GCA_036173005.1. Classification (NCBI taxonomy): domain Eukaryota; kingdom Metazoa; phylum Chordata; class Actinopteri; order Cyprinodontiformes; family Goodeidae; genus Crenichthys; species Crenichthys baileyi. The sequence continues at coordinate 197,575 of JAHHUM010002719.1, read as the reverse complement.
TCATTCCCTCAGGTGTTCTGCAGCATCATGTCTGTTATTACGTGGGAGGTTGCTGCTGGTCACTTTCTCATAACCAAAGAGAGGAACTCTGTTCTTGATGAAAATATATCAGACACTGTAGAAATAAAAAAGAAATGGGAGGACCGACAACCGCAATCAATCAACGAAAAACAGGTTGAACTGTGCATCTTTCAGAATGAAGAGCAACTTTTAGTGAAGGAGGAGACCAACACCTCACTTGTGACTCCTGCTTATAAGGAAATATTCCACAATGGACCAGAGCTGCAGCAGATGATGGAGACAAAGGAGGAATTAGAACTGGAAATTGTCAAGATTAAGGAGGAACAGGAGGACCTCTGCTGTAATCTGGAAGGGCAGCTTTTAGTGAAGCAAGAGTGCAACACCTTAAAGGTGACTGCTGCACATGAGGAAAAATTCCACAGAGAACCAGAACTTGTAAAGATTGAACAGGAGGAACCAGAACCAAAGCAGACGATTGAGACAAAAGACGAATCAGAACCTTGGCCCGTTAAAGAAGAACAAGTTCAACTCAACATCTTTCAGGATGAAGAGCAATTTTTAGTGAAACAGGAGACTGATTCGTTTATTCTGACTCCCACTGATCAAAAAGACTCCAGTGAACCAGAAAGAATTAAGAATCATCTGCTCTGTTCAACCTGCCCTGAAGCTGAAAATCAACATCAACAAGGAAGCCATCAGCAAGACTCTGGATTAAATAATGACAAAGAGCTGAAGCCAAAGAAAAGATGCAAAAAACCCAGAAAACAAGGTGACAATTTAGACAACTCAAAGCTAATAGAGCATAAAAAGAAATTACCCTTATGTGAAGTATGTGGCAAATGTTTCACTACTCGACAAATCTTAACCGTACACATGAGAACTCATACAGGTGAGAAGCCCTTTGCTTGCAAACTATGTGATAAATCTTTCATTAACAGTAGTAATTTGATTTGTCACATGAGAACTCATACAGGTGAGAAGCCTTTCTCATGCCTTACCTGTGGAAAAGGTTTCCCTAGGCAACCCGCCTTGACTGCACACATGAGAACTCACACAGGTGAGAAGCCGTATCCTTGTGAGTTATGTGAAAAATCGTACCGAGATCGTAGTAATTTGGTGCGACACATGAGAACTCACACGGGTGAGAAGCCTTATTCTTGTAAAGTATGTGGCAAATCTTACAGTGGCAGTAGTCAGTTGACCTATCACATAACAACTCACACAGGTGAGAAGCCTTTCTCATGTCTGACCTGTGGAAAAGCTTTCAACAAGCAAAGTACCTTGACTGTGCACATCAGAACTCACACAGGTGAGAAACCATACTCCTGTGACCTTTGTGAGAAATCTTTTCGAGAGAGTAATGATTTGACTTGTCACATGAGAACTCACACTGGTGAGAAGCCATTTTCCTGTGAATTGTGTAAGAAATCTTTCAGGTGGAGAAATGTTCTCAATCGACACATGAGAACTCACAGGTAAGACGCACTGTCAGATGCAAATTGACTGAAAGCAGAGTTAATCTTAGTATGTTCTACAAACTTTAACAAAAACACAGTTCTGTGTTTGAGAAGGAGAAATCATTATTTCATTGCTAAAGCTAACATTTTAACCTCTGTAATTCGAATCACAGAACCATCTACTGGACACGAAAAGGACAGTTTGGATAAATACTGCATTCAATAGGGGCCTCATGTATAAAGACTTGTGTGGATTTCCAAATAAAACATGGCCTACATTTAAATCCAGAAAACAGTTTAAGCACAGAGAAAAATCCAGATCTACGAAGCTGAAAGATTTCCAAGCATGTTTTTGTTGTACATTCCAACCAACTGGGAATTCAGCGCATATGTGGGAATAGCAGACTCCTCCTTATGGCACGCCGCCATTTCCAAATGCAGCTAAATGTAAATTTGACCGGCTCTAATATCTGTTGCCTGTGCACTCAAAAATCCCGTCCTCAGAACAGGAAGAGGAGGAACTTAAAGCTATGAGACACTCCAAAAGGAGTCATGTAAAAACACAGTCAGCAACTGTTATATATTAATATATTTAAAATGAGACGTCTGTTACTGTTGTACACTATTTACATGGGTCATGCACACTGTTACTGTAAACTAAAACGGGTCCCTAAGAAGTGTGTTCATTCACATACTTACTGGTTTAACCAGCAAAAACAGGAAGCTACTCAGTTTAACCAGACTGGCATCCTTCCCACACTATTGGTTAAAAGCATTTGCAACTTGTAGGCTGGTTGACTAAAATGGATTCCTGGTTACAAAAACGTGTCTGTCATCAATATGTGTACTTTTGAGGCTCTAATTATATGTATTGCTAATGATAATAATGCCATTGTTGTTAAAGGTACTTTCACCACTTTGCACAATCTTTCATAGCCAGTCACAACATTTTATACATGACCTGGAGACATGAAGAAGGCTGTCCACGCTTTCATCACTTCTGCAATCGACTGCTGAAATGCTCGACATCGATGTCCCCCAGTTGTCCGTCACTCACCTCCAACTTGTTCAGAACGCAGCAGCTCGCCTTATAACTAACATCCCCGGGCAGAAACGCCTGTTTGATCTTTCTACACTGGTTTCATGTCTGTCTTTGGACAGATTTTAAACTTTTATTTTTGTTTTTAAGCTCTAAACGGCCCTTCCTGGCCCCCCTTATTATACCTGGACCAGGTCTTCGAGGTCAGATGATTTATTAGCGGTTTCTAGGACATCGCGGTTCCAGAACCGCCCCCTTCTTCACCGCCGCTGACCTCGGTCTTTTAAATCAAAAGTCAAAACCTTTTATTCAGTCAGGCTTTAATAATAAATGTGGCGGCACTTTATTTTGCTTTATACTTGCTTTATTTTTATCTAATCTTTATTAACTAATGTATTGTTTTAATGTTTTCTTTTTGTATGTTAATTGTGACGTGCTTTGGTTTCCTTATTTGGGTTGGAAAGGGCTATATAAATAAACTGAATTATGGCTGAATTATTGGATCATCATGGGTCTCTGTTGTTGTGTTCACATTAACAGTTTCCAGTAAACCCAGTAAGCATGGCCATCGCTCAGCTAACTGCCATGGAGTTGTCGTGGGGCTGCGCTCATTTCTATAGTTTTATACTTGTGTGGAAAACGGCAATGTGCATCACTTTGTTTGTGGCCTCGGGTGCTTTAAGATCCTGGACATTCTCCTGTTTAATTCCTGTTTCTTATAGCAATACTAATTCCTGATTATGTATCACCAAACCGGTTAATTCGAACTCTGTTCCAGTTAAAGCAATGATGTGGTTTTCTGTTTAGAGACTAAAATGGGCTGTAAAGTTCACCCTGTTCTTTCTTTATTTTTACTAAACCTTTATTTAACCAAATTTGAATTTTATTAGGAAATTGTTCTTTCTCACAAATATGAAGTAATCCGACTCAGATCAGTGATCTTATAGCATTTTACGCAAATTGTAGAACCTTAAGATCTTTTGACCAAGGTCTTTCTGTTTTTTCCCATTCCTGAATAAAGAGCTTAACTTCTCTGTGCAGGAACCCAGACTTCAGACTCTTGGATGCTATGAATGACAACCTAAAGTTTACGGGCCCCATTTCAAGAAGCAGGGTTAACGAGCTCTGAGTAGAAAGGTGCAACCCAGCAGGCACAAAAAGGACACGACAGCAAATCAATATGAAATATGAAAAATCTAGTTAAATAAGGTAAGGTACAGTTAGCTATTGTTATGTTTAACCTTTACCAACTGAATGACACAGCATTCACTGACTATATACAACATATGCAATTTGTGTAAAAAGTTAAAGGTTGGCTCATGACTTAATATGAAAAAGAGTAGACATGCAACTGAAATTTAGATATTTTTCTGTCTTTAGAGCTTCCTGTGAAACAGCTGTACAAGGTGTGCTTACAAGAAAACATAGAAACATGTATAATCAGAAAGCAAAACGTAAAAATGCAGCTGCAGAAAACAAGTTGAAATACAACTGCTGGAGCATCAGTTAAATGTGGGTGAGGTGCCCACAGAGGTGGATGATATTATTTGTATGAAGAAACTATCAATAACTACTGGATTTCACTCGCAGACAGTAAAGAAACTTCAAGAAATTAAATCACTTGTCTTTAGTTGGGAACTGATTGGTAAATCGTAAATTATAACAAATGTTATTTGTATAAATGAATACATAAGGGAAGCCTAGCACTTGGTGTAGACTCAAGTAAATTACAGTGGCTTGTGAAGGTATTCGTACCCCTTGGACTTTTCCACATATTGTCACATTACAACCACGAACATAAATATATTTGGAATTTTATGTGAAAGACCACCATAAAGTGGTATACAATTGTGAAGTGTAACGAAAATTATACATGATTTAAAAAAATTCTTTTTAACTAATAAAAAACTGAAAAGTGCGGTGTGCAAAAGTATTTACCCCCCTTTACTCTTAGTGCAACCGTTTGCCTTCAGAAGTTGCCTGATGATTGCTATTGACTAGAGTCTAATCTAATCTCAGTACAGATAAAGCTGCTCTGTGATAGCCTCAGAGGTGCACTGTTCAATCCATCATCCGGAAATGGAAAGAGTATGGCACAACTGGAAACCTACCAAGACAAGGACATCCACCTAAACTTACAGGTCAAACAAGGAGAGCACTGATCAGAGATTTTGCATTATTTGCTGTTATTTCAGCTTTTAACTTTGTTCTCTCTCTTTTCTCTTCCTAGAAGCTACACCTGGCCTGACTCTGTGTCTACCTGTGACACCTTTCTGGAGAGGGGCATCGTCCGAGCTTCTGCTGGCAACAACTTAATGCTCACCTTCTACCGATGATCCACATGGCCCTGTCTTTTAGTGTTTAACCTTTTCTCTCTCCTAGACATGGCGATTGACTGAGCTTTTACTGTAACTAACTCTATGTGCTCTCTTCAGACTTTAACCTTGAAAACTGTCTCAGAGTTTATCTGTTCTTTCTTTCTAGGTGAAACGACTAAAGGAGCTACATCCATTAACATTTACTTTTCCTTCCCATAGAAAGTACTCCTGGATCAGTGCTTCTTTGTTCTCTTTGTGTCTCTGCTCTGTTCTCTCTAACCCCCAGTCGGTCGTGGCAGATGGCCGCTCACACTGAGCCTGGTTCTGGTTCTGCTGGAGGTTTCTTCCTGTTAAAAGGGAGTTTTTCCTCTCCACTGTCGCTACATGCATGCTCAGTATGAGGGATTGCTGCAAAGTCAATGCCAGTGACTGTCCACTGTCTCTACATGCTCATCCAGGAGGAGTGAATGCTGCAAGTCACTGACTGGATGCAATCTGCTGGGTTTCCTTAGACAGAAAAACTTTTTATCCAGTTTGAATAAATAACTAACTCTGACTGCACTGTTCAATGATTAAGATTAATTGGAATGTATGTACCTGACTTTTGTGAAGTGCCTTGAGACGACATGTGTTGTGAATTGGCGCTATAGAAATAAACTGAATTGAATTGAATAGATGCTGCCCCCCATCTGGAGAGTCACAGCTCAGGTGGGCGAATATGCCCACAGGACAACTATTAGTCGTGCATTGCACAAATGTGGCCTTTATGGGAGAGTGGCAAAAGAAAGCTATAAGAAGTCCCATTTGCAGTTTGCCAGAAGCCATGTTGGAGACCCAGCAAACATGTGGAAGAAGGTGCTTTGGTCAGACGAGACCAAAATTGAACTTTTTGGCCAAAATCCAAAACGCTATGTGTGGCGGAGAACTAACACTCCACAACACACCATCTCCTCTGTCAAATATGGTGGTGGCAGCATCATGCTCTGGGGCTGCTTCTCTTTAGCAGGGTCAGGGATGGTGGTCAGAGTTGATGGTAAGATGGATGGAGCCAAATACAGGGCAGGGTTAGGGTTAGAAAACCTGCTGGAGTCTGCAAAAGACTTGAGACTAGGGCTGAGGTTCACCTTCCAGCAAGACAACGACCCTGAACATAAAGCCAGGGGTACAATGGAATGGTTTAAAACAAAACATATTGTGTTAGAATGGCCCAGTCAAAGTCCAGACCTAGACCCAATCAAGAATCTGTGACAAGATCTGAAAACTGCTGTTTACAAACGCTCTCCATCTAATCTGACTGAGCTTGAGCTGTTTTGCAAAGAAGAAAGGGCAACAATTTCAGTCACTGGATGTGCAAAGCTGGTAGAGACATACGCTAAAATACTTGCAGCTCTAACTGCAGCAAAAGGTGGTTCCACAAAGTATTGACAGTTTTTTATTTGTAAAAAAAGAAATAATGTATAATTTTCATTCCACTTCACAATTGTATACCACTTTGTGTTGGTCTTTCAGATAAAGTTCCAATAAGATATATTTATGTTTTTGGTTGTGATGTAACAATATGTGGAAAGGTTCAAAGGGTTTGAATACTTTTACAAACCACTTTATGTGTCATGTACAGACCCAAGCCACTTGGCTTTCTGATAGCTGATTATGTGGCTACATCACATATGAACTTCACAGTACAAAACTAAAATCAGCTGCTGTCAACTACATTTGTATTGATTAAGTGTATTTAATTCAGAATAGAATTGAAAATCCTTTATTGTCCCACAGTGGGGACATTCAGGTGTGTCAGCAACAAAGCAAAAGGCTATGAAAGCCTCCAGGTTCATACATCACTAAAAGAGAAGGCGTTACCAGACTAAAAGCTATAAGAACCACTCAGGAAAAACAACCTGGCTGTATAGTACAGAAGAATAAACCCGAGGATAAGTTCATTTTGAATATGCTGTGTGGTTATCAACAAGGCATACTCAGATTAATTAAATTACTGTGCAATATAATATAAACATAAAACAAATAAAACATAATCTCATTTATTTAGTGAAGCAGCAGTGGATGAAACTGTCATGTATGCAGCCAGTTAAGCCAAGAAACCCAGAAATATATGAATAGATGATGCTTAAAGTATCAAAATGTGATACAAATTTAATTACTGTATTCACTGATAACTGCAATTCTGTGACATTCTTCTCTTCTTACTTATTGTTATTATTCAGATTGCAAAGCTACTTATAAATGTTCAAGGTGCTCCTGTTTAAAATAAAATGTTACTAAACCTAAGCTATTTGTATCTGATGATAAAATATACATTAAATAAAACACAACATCAGCGCAACCTATGTCAGGGATTGGACCCAGGTGCCCCTTAGTGACAGACAGGGACAACCTGACTCCACTGAATGCTTGTGATTAATATCCTGGAAACCTCCGCTATACAATAATAGTTCAGGTGCAACAATAACATTCCTGACAGCACGACGTACAGATGCCTTTGAAGGATTTTCTGCCTCACCTCTGTTATACAAACATTACAAGAACTGAGAATATTGAGATAAATTATTGACTATGGTGAAAAACTGTAACGCTCTATATATATATTCTCCTGGAAAATGATAAGACATCTATTCTCAGCCTGATCACCCACTCCTGACGGAGATTTCTGTGGAGTGGTTGCGTTCCGTCTCCAGGGTCTTCCAGAAGAGATCATTCTATTTCTGACACTTTCCTTGTTCCAGATCTTAGCTAAAACATAGACCAGACCCAGGGTTGGTTTAATAAACCCTGCTACCGAGCAGGATTGGGTCACAGAGTAAGCTGTAGGGGTAATTTGACTCAGGGTAACAGCTACCTGGCCTTCTGAAACCAAAGACCCGGGGAATGCAGATACTTTCCCCAGGACTTACTCTGAGTTCTCACTAACCCTGCTTTCTGAATTTGGGCCCTGAAAGGTCGTCATTTTTTCAAAGGTGGTTTTGCAAGTCTTTTTGAGCTTGCTTCTCTTTCTGTTGTTTTATTTCCTACAGATTGTTGTGTTTTCTTGGTTGTTTTGTTGCTTGTATATTTTTAAACACATTTTAATGTAGGTTTTGAAAAGTGCTCAATTAACAAATTTTCATAATGTTTTGTGTAATATTTATATCGAGTGTTATCTACGTTGTGGGTTTTTGTATTTGTTTATTTATTCCACAGAATAAAAACCTGTCTCCCCCACCCCAGTTTACATTCATAATCTAATCTTTACTCCTTTGCAAATAGTTGCATATAAATGTATTTAAACCCCTTCCTGTAGCAGCCTTTGCAGTGAACAAATTGAACAAGAACAATTTTAACAGCTCTGCACAACTAATATTACTAATATTTTCTTTAAATTCATTACAAATGCCACCTTTAATGGCTGCTGCAGTCTCATAATTATTCAAACCCTGGATGACAAGCATCTTCAGTATATATTAGAGCCCTGTTTTGCTGCTATGACCTGAAGTATTAGTGATTTCTAGCCAGACACAACCCTCTGCCAGCGTTCCTGCTACTTGATTGAATCCATCTTGCTCTCCACAGGCTGCAGATCTCCAGTGTCAGATAAAGCAAAGCAGCCCCAGTGTATCACTGAGCCACCACCATGCTTCACTGTAGGCATTGTGTTCCTTTTCAGCTTATTGTTCAGAATCTGCCTGTGTTAAGTTTTGGGTTTGAGTTCTGTTTACCTTTTTTGCACTACTATGTTCTTTACTTGCTTTATTATTAGTCTACTCAGGCTTATTAAATTCATTATGTTTAGTCATCTGTTACCTTCCTGTTCTCCATGCTCATCTGTGCCAACTAGTCATTTTCCTTCAGTTCTCCAGCATTCCCTCTGGAGCTGCGCATGATTCCCTCCTTAATTACCCCCTCAGCTCCTTGGTCCATTATTCGACTTCCCTCAGTATTTATTCTCTCTGGTTTTCATTGTTTGTCACCGGCTCCTACTGTTTGCTACCTGCTCCATGTCCGTTTGCACCGTCTGGTTTCCGCTGTAAGTTTCTCCCTGTTTCATATTATTATTATTAAAGAGAAGCTATTCAACTCACCATGCTGCTCCCGAACGTTCATCTGCACGTTGGTCCCACAAAGACTCAGCATTATATGACAGTTCATTCTTCTTTCTCTAGACATACTGCAGATCTGTAGGCCCAGTCTTTCAGGTTTGATCCACTGCTTAACAGGATAGAATCCCAAAATATATTTGCCTTATTTATATAGCTGTGAGTAGATTGAAGCTGAGTTTTTAAAGAGCTTTTGGGTCAGTAGTGGGTGTTCAGGACAGGACAGAGATGCATGAAAAGAGCAGTTGAGACACAATGTCGGGCGCCTGCTGTTACAGTTACAGTGATTACAGTGATTGGAAAGAATTACTCAGAGACCTGACATTTCCGCCTTTACTAAACTCAGTTCTGCATATTTGTAGATGGTAAGATGCTAAATGTCACAAAGACTTTGTAATAAAGGAAAACACAAGAAATAAATATGGTAAACTTGTAATAGAGAAGACAACCTTTATGTTAAAATGAAATACTTCTGTAATCGCTTTCAAGTACCTTTTACCATATTGGGTAGTATTTTGAACAATTTAAAAAGAAACTTTACTGTATTGGCACTTTCAGAGACGTGTGAGTGGTGATAAAGATAATTTTGAGGGGTGTGACATGTTAGAACAAAAGAGGAGGTGTGGGCCCTTTATTTTAGAGTTGATGGTAACATGACAATGCTGTTAAGAAAATAATTAAATGTGTAACGATTGAAAGAAATTTTGATAAAAAAATATAATAATTACTTGTTTTTATAGAACACCACGTTATTGTATTGATCAAGTTATTAATAGCATATCTGAGTTGTATGGAAAACTAAATAAGTAGTTTAAACATTTCTATAAGCTTTCAATGATTGAAGGAGATAGATGCAATGAAATGTATTTGTTTTGTAGAATGTATGAGAAATTCATGTCGATGCTCACTCTACATATTTCTGATATTTACTATGAAGAAGAAAACGAAAGAAGGGCAGGCAGTAAAAGTGACAATGATTTTTTATTTGTTTTAATAATAGGCTTCTTTTTCAGTCATTTCTGCATGCCAGCACATAGAAAGGATCGTTCCAGTAATTTTTCAGAGAAAAACATCAGAAGGTTACAGCATATTTAATGGCTTTATTTAACCAGATTAAAACCACCAAATAGTTAAAATAGATAGGTAACATAGATAACACTGATTTATTTTTTAAAACGCATATGGGCTAGTCATGGATCAATTTTCTGTAGACTAGCTGAGGTGGGAGTGCCCTCTAAAGGTGGAAAAAAGTACTACTGCCACAACTCTGTTTTCAAAAATTCATTTCTGCTGTTTTACATAGACGTGCAAACAATAAAACTTGTTGAAATTATTGAAATTATATTTCAAGGCTATTGTTAACAGTGGAATTTATTTGAATAGTGCAGAACTGAGTTGTAATAAAAATTATGGTCTTCACTACTTTCAGACAAAAGTATTTTGCATTTTGTTGGCTGTATTGGACTTTAAATACATCAAAATGAGTAATGGGATGACTACAAAAGCAAAGACTGACACTGAGTGGTGCAGAATAGACGAAGTACAGGAAAAAATCTAATCTCTTTACAGCACAGTTTATCTGTGATGAATTAGTGTGGCCTGCATTTCTACTTTTATTAGTGGCTGGAGCTTAAATTAAGTGGATGAGAAAAATATGGGAAGGGCCTACCATAATTTTAGAAAATGCAGTTTTAGAAGGCGTTATAGATACGGGAAAAAATTTTTTTACACCATATGATGTAAAAAAGCATCATTCCATGACTGTAAAACTGGCGTTCTGGCAGGATTTTCACCGTATTTTGTGGCGTCTTGACTTATAAAAAGGAATTTTGTGCCTAACTTTTCAATCAGAGGTGTGGTAAAAATGTTGATTCATGGCAGGTTTGGCTTGCCAGACAGCTGGTTGGTTTACGGAGCCACGGTCTGCCCAGCAATGATTAAAAGGGGCAGTTTCATAGACTTAAGGTAGAGACAGGCTCTTCTCTTCTGGGGAACCTGTGTTCAGATTCTAGTCCTGAGCTCAGATTCTACAGACAAGCAGACAAACAACAAAATCTCCGGATACTCGAAAAGATATCTTAAAGCCTTTTCCAAGCTTCTTCTTCGAATGTAAAAAATGATTTCTAAAAAAAGGATAATATGGGTGACTTTCAACCACCTGATTCACATTCCTTACCGGTTGGTGGCGGTAATGCGCCAAATTGTTGCTTGTCAACCGCCATTTAAAATCAAGAAGAAGAACAAGAAGAACCAGAGGTTTGGGAGAACGCTGGCAGAAGGAGGTGGAGGTGGACAGGCCTGGACAGAGGCTGCTGCCGCCAGGCGAACCGGTGGAGGTTTTCAGTGTCGGGAGATGTCAGACAGAAATGATGTGTCAGGAAGTGAACTTGGAGAAATGGATGTGGGTTTTTGATGGCGGGGATAATGAAGGAGTTTGTGAAACTCCAAAAATTAGGCGTAAACGCAAAAAGTCAAGACAGCAAACAAAATCTTCTATCTCGGAAGTTGAAGGAGAGGCAGATGTGATGCCAGAGTTTAAAGTAGTTTTAAAATGCATCAAAGAGTGTGTGTCGTTCGGTAAATGGAACCCGATTAAACTTACTAAAGAAATCAACTCGCTTGTTGGAAAAGTGAAATATGTTAAGTGATAACAGATGGATCTTTATTGATCATTTGTAATGATGTTAAACAAAAAGAAAAGGCACTGAATCCAAATAAAGTTCTGGGTGAGACTGTAGGGGAAAATTCTAGATAGCAGAAAGTGTGTAAGTGGTGTTACTTCAGGTATTTCACCTGAATGATGATATTAAATCGTATCAGGAGGGAAAGTATTTGAAATCAGGCGTTTAAAAAGAAACAGAAATGGAGAAAAGATTGATAGTTTTTCTATCATGGTGAAGTTTGAAGAGAGAACCCTACATGACACAGTATTTGTGGGTTATATGAATTATGATGTCGACCATTTATTCCTCCGCCATTGCGGTGTTTTAAATGACAAAAGTTTGGACATGTGGCGGAGTTTGTAAGGGGAAGCAGAACTGTGGGAGTATGGAGAGCCGTTTCATTCAAAATTAAATAAATAACTAAAAACTGCTATTGATAAATTATTAATAAATATTCCATTGAATAAATAAATACCCCCAGGAAATAAAACAAAATAATTATGGTAAAAGAAATTTTCATCTTATTTTATTTGATTCATCTCAAGATTTATTTAATTTACTTAAATATTTATTTCTTTATCTATTTCATAATGCAGTTTTATTTTGTGACACCTTTTACTTTGTAAAGCTACTTTATGTATATCAGTGACTTTTACTTTTGTACCCTGTTTTTCATTTTAAGCTCTTTTTATTTCATGCTCTTATATTCAAATGAGGGGGCGGGGTTTATCTGTGGGGCGGCGCTGGGACAGCAGGGCGGAGCTCAATTCGTGGATGAGGCCGGCAGAAGCATGCCGCTGCCTGCCAGAAGACAGCATGCCGGAGGGATCCAGGGGATTCTGCGAGGAATCCCCTGGATCCCTCCCCTGGCTCCAGCCGTAAAAGCCTGCCACGGCGGTTGCCGCTGTTTTTGTGGAAGCTGTTTGTGCAATAAGTCTTTGTCATCCTTTCAGCACGTCATACACACACATAGTGCTATTTATTTTCCATCCAAGTAAATACAGCCACCTTATGTTATGGGTCTAACGCTGTTCATTAAATAAAAACCAACAATGACATCATTTGAAAGTAATTACTGACTAACAGGCAATAGTAACAATAACGACATCCCTCCCTCATCTGTCGATCTCCCGCTCCATTCTTCCCTCACTCGTGAACAACACACAGAGATACTTAAACTCCTCCACTTGAGGCAGGAACTCCCTCCAACCAGAAGAGGACAAGCCCCCCTTTTCCGGTCGAGAACCAAGGCCTCGGACTTGGAGGAGCTGATCCTCATCCCAGCCGCATCACACTCGGCTGCGAACCGCCCCAGCATATGCTGTAGGTCTTGGCTAGAGGGGGCCAGCAGGACCACGTCATCTGCAAAAAGAAGAGACGAAATCCACTGGTCCCCAAACCAGACCCCCTCCAGCCCTTGGCTGCACCTAGAAATCCTGTCCATAAAAGTTATGAACAGGACCGGTGACAAAGGGCAGCCCTGCCGGAGTCCAACATGCACCGGGAACAGGTCCGACTTAGTGCCAGTAATGCGAACCAAACTCCTGCTCCGCTTGTACAGAGACCGGATGGCCCCTAGTAAAGGGCCCTCGATTCCATACTCCTGGAGTGGGAGGTCAAGAGATATCGACTAGAAATAGTCGGGCTCGCCTCCACGCACAGCGTGGGCTCTGGAACCCATCTCCTCGAGAGGGGCTGGACTCTCTTCTACTCTGGAGTGGCCCAGGGGGAGAGGCGGCGGGCTGGGGAGGGTTTGCTTGTTGCCCCCCAGTTCAGCCGTCTCGTGTTGGGGTATACCCCAATTGATGAGAGGGTCGCATCCCTGCGCCTTCGGGTTGGGGACAGGTGTCTGACTGTCATCTCGGCCTACGGGCCGAGTGGTAGGGCGGAGTACCCGGCCTTCTTGGCGTCACTGTCGGGGGTGCTGCATAGTGCCCCTTCCGGGGACTCCATTATTCCACTGGGGGTCTTCAACGCCCACGTGGGAAACGACAGTGACACCTGGAGAGGCGTGATCGGGAGGAATGGCCTCCCCGATCTGAATCCGAGTGGTGTTTTGTTGTTGGACTTCTGTGCTAGTCATGGATTGTCCATAATGAACACCATGTTCAAACTCACCACCAGGTGGTGATCAGTGGACAGCTCAGCCCCTCTCTTCACCCGAGTGTCCAAAACCGGCCGAAGGTCTGATGATACGATAACAAAGTCGATCATTGACCTCCTGCCTAGGGTGTCCTGGTGCCAAGTGCACTGATGGACACCAGGAATGTATTCAACTCTCACCTCCGGGAGAGCTTTGACCAGAGTCCAAGGGATGTTGGAGCATAGAGTCCGATTGGACCATGTTCTCCGCATCTATTGTCGATGCTGCTGCCCGTAGCTGCGGCCGTAAGGTCTGCGGTGCCTGTTGCGTCGGCAATCCCTGAACCCGGTGGTGGACACCGGCAGTAAGGGACGCTGTTAAGCTGAAGAAGGAGTCCTATCAGCTGTGGTTGGCTTGTGGGACTCCTGAGGCGGCTGATGGGTACCGTGAGGCCAAGCGTGCCGCGGCCCGGGCGGTGTCAGAGGCAACGACTCGGGCCTGGGAGGAGTTCGGTGAGGCTATGGAGAAGGACTACCGGTTGGCCTCGAAGCGATTCTGGCAAACCGTCCGGCGCCTCAGGAGGGGAAAGCAGTGCTTCGCCAACACTGTTTACAGTGGGGGTGGGGAGCTGCTGACCTCGACTGGGGACATTATCGCGCGGTGGAAGGAGTACTTTGAGGATCTCCTGAATCCTCCATCACGCATTCCCTGGTGGAAACAGAGGCTGGGGACTCGGGGTTGGACTCTTTCATCACCCAGGCTGAAGTCACTGAGGTGGTTAAAAAGCTCCGCGGTGGCAGGGCTTCGGGGGTGGATGAGATCCGCCCTGAGTACCTCAAGTCTCTGGATGTTGTGGGGCTGTCATGGTTGACAGGAGCAGTGTGGTTTTCGTCCCAGCCGTGGAACACTGGACCAGCTCTATACCCTCTACAGGGTACTCGAGGCTTCATGGGAGTTTGCCCAACCGGTCCACATGGGTTTTGTGGACCTGGAGAAAGCATTTGACTGTGTCCCTCGTGATGCCCTGTGGGGGGTGCTCCAGGAGTATAACGACATCCAGTTTGCCGATAATCAGCATTGGTTTCCACAAAAACAGTGGCAACCGCCGTGGCAGGCTTTTACGGCCGTAGCCAGGGACTTCCTCGCAGAATCCCCTGGATCCCTCCGGCATGCTGTCTTCTGGCAGGCAGCGGCATGCTTCTGCCGGCCTCATCCACGAATTGAGCTCCGCCCTGCTGTCCCAGCGCCGCCCCACAGATAAACCCCGCCCCCTCATTTGAATATAAGAGCATGAAATAAAAAGAGCTTAAAATGAAAAACAGGGTACAAAAGTAAAAGTCACTGATATACATAAAGTAGCTTTACAAAGTAAAAGGTGTCACAAAATAAAACTGCATTATGAAATAGATAAAGAAATAAATATTTAAGTAAATTAAATAAATCTTGAGATGAATCAAATAAAATAAGATGAAAATTTCTTTTACCATAATTATTTTGTTTTATTTCCTGGGGGTATTTATTTATTCAATGGAATATTTATTAATAATTTATCAATAGCAGTTTTTAGTTATTTATTTAATTTTGAATGAAACGGCTCTCCATACTCCCACAGTTCTGCTTCCCCTTACAAACTCCGCCACATGTCCAAACTTTTGTCATTTAAAACACCGCAATGGCGGAGGAATAAATGGTCGACATCATAATTCATATAACCCACAAATACTGTGTCATGTAGGGTTCTCTCTTCAAACTTCACCATGATAGAAAAACTATCAATCTTTTCTCCATTTCTGTTTCTTTTTAAACGCCTGATTTCAAATACTTTCCCTCCTGATACGATTTAATATCATCATTCAGGTGAAATACCTGAAGTAACACCACTTACACACTTTCTGCTATCTAGAATTTTCCCCTACAGTCTCACCCAGAACTTTATTTGGATTCAGTGCCTTTTCTTTTTGTTTAACATCATTACAAATGATCAATAAAGATCCATCTGTTATCACTTAACATATTTCACTTTTCCAACAAGCGAGTTGATTTCTTTAGTAAGTTTAATCGGGTTCCATTTACCGAACGACACACACTCTTTGATGCATTTTAAAACTACTTTAAACTCTGGCATCACATCTGCCTCTCCTTCAACTTCCGAGATAGAAGATTTTGTTTGCTGTCTTGACTTTTTGCGTTTACGCCTAATTTTTGGAGTTTCACAAACTCCTTCATTATCCCCGCCATCAAAAACCCACATCCATTTCTCCAAGTTCACTTCCTGACACATCATTTCTGTCTGACATCTCCCGACACTGAAAACCTCCACCGGTTCGCCTGGCGGCAGCAGCCTCTGTCCAGGCCTGTCCACCTCCACCTCCTTCTGCCAGCGTTCTCCCAAACCTCTGGTTCTTCTTGTTCTTCTTCTTGATTTTAAATGGCGGTTGACAAGCAACAATTTGGCGCATTACCGCCACCAACCGGTAAGGAATGTGAATCAGGTGGTTGAAAGTCACCCATATTATCCTTTTTTTAGAAATCATTTTTTACATTCGAAGAAGAAGCTTGGAAAAGGCTTTAAGATATCTTTTCGAGTATCCGGAGATTTTGTTGTTTGTCTGCTTGTCTGTAGAATCTGAGCTCAGGACTAGAATCTGAACACAGGTTCCCCAGAAGAGAAGAGCCTGTCTCTACCTTAAGTCTATGAAACTGCCCCTTTTAATCATTGCTGGGCAGACCGTGGCTCCGTAAACCAACCAGCTGTCTGGCAAGCCAAACCTGCCATGAATCAACATTTTTACCACACCTCTGATTGAAAAGTTAGGCACAAAATTCCTTTTTATAAGTCAAGACGCCACAAAATACGGTGAAAATCCTGCCAGAACGCCAGTTTTACAGTCATGGAATGATGCTTTTTTACATCATATGGTGTAAAAAAATTTTTTCCCGTATCTATAACGCCTTCTAAAACTGCATTTTCTAAAATTATGGTAGGCCCTTCCCATATTTTTCTCATCCACTTAATTTAAGCTCCAGCCACTAATAAAAGTAGAAATGCAGGCCACACTAATTCATCACAGATAAACTGTGCTGTAAAGAGATTAGATTTTTTCCTGTACTTCGTCTATTCTGCACCACTCAGTGTCAGTCTTTGCTTTTGTAGTCATCCCATTACTCATTTTGATGTATTTAAAGTCCAATACAGCCAACAAAATGCAAAATACTTTTGTCTGAAAGTAGTGAAGACCATAATTTTTATTACAACTCAGTTCTGCACTATTCAAATAAATTCCACTGTTAACAATAGCCTTGAAATATAATTTCAATAATTTCAACAAGTTTTATTGTTTGCACGTCTATGTAAAACAGCAGAAATGAATTTTTGAAAACAGAGTTGTGGCAGTAGTACTTTTTTCCACCTTTAGAGGGCACTCCCACCTCAGCTAGTCTACAGAAAATTGATCCATGACTAGCCCATATGCGTTTTAAAAAATAAATCAGTGTTATCTATGTTACCTATCTATTTTAACTATTTGGTGGTTTTAATCTGGTTAAATAAAGCCATTAAATATGCTGTAACCTTCTGATGTTTTTCTCTGAAAAATTACTGGAACGATCCTTTCTATGTGCTGGCATGCAGAAATGACTGAAAAAGAAGCCTATTATTAAAACAAATAAAAAATCATTGTCACTTTTACTGCCTGCCCTTCTTTCGTTTTCTTCTTCATAGTAAATATCAGAAATATGTAGAGTGAGCATCGACATGAATTTCTCATACATTCTACAAAACAAATACATTTCATTGCATCTATCTCCTTCAATCATTGAAAGCTTATAGAAATGTTTAAACTACTTATTTAGTTTTCCATACAACTCAGATATGCTATTAATAACTTGATCAATACAATAACGTGGTGTTCTATAAAAACAAGTAATTATTATATTTTTTTATCAAAATTTCTTTCAATCGTTACACATTTAATTATTTTCTTAACAGCATTGTCATGTTACCATCAACTCTAAAATAAAGGGCCCACACCTCCTCTTTTGTTCTAACATGTCACACCCCTCAAAATTATCTTTATCACCACTCACACGTCTCTGAAAGTGCCAATACAGTAAAGTTTCTTTTTAAATTGTTCAAAATACTACCCAATATGGTAAAAGGTACTTGAAAGCGATTACAGAAGTATTTCATTTTAACATAAAGGTTGTCTTCTCTATTACAAGTTTACCATATTTATTTCTTGTGTTTTCCTTTATTACAAAGTCTTTGTGACATTTAGCATCTTACCATCTACAAATATGCAGAACTGAGTTTAGTAAAGGCGGAAATGTCAGGTCTCTGAGTAATTCTTTCCAATCACTGTAATCACTGTAACTGTAACAGCAGGCGCCCGACATTGTGTCTCAACTGCTCTTTTCATGCATCTCTGTCCTGTCCTGAACACCCACTACTGACCCAAAAGCTCTTTAAAAACTCAGCTTCAATCTACTCACAGCTATATAAATAAGGCAAATATATTTTGGGATTCTATCCTGTTAAGCAGTGGATCAAACCTGAAAGACTGGGCCTACAGATCTGCAGTATGTCTAGAGAAAGAAGAATGAACTGTCATATAATGCTGAGTCTTTGTGGGACCAACGTGCAGATGAACGTTCGGGAGCAGCATGGTGAGTTGAATAGCTTCTCTTTAATAATAATAATATGAAACAGGGAGAAACTTACAGCGGAAACCAGACGGTGCAAACGGACATGGAGCAGGTAGCAAACAGTAGGAGCCGGTGACAAACAATGAAAACCAGAGAGAATAAATACTGAGGGAAGTCGAATAATGGACCAAGGAGCTGAGGGGGTAATTAAGGAGGGAATCATGCGCAGCTCCAGAGGGAATGCTGGAGAACTGAAGGAAAATGACTAGTTGGCACAGATGAGCATGGAGAACAGGAAGGTAACAGATGACTAAACATAATGAATTTAATAAGCCTGAGTAGACTAATAATAAAGCAAGTAAAGAACATAGTAGTGCAAAAAAGGTAAACAGAACTCAAACCCAAAACTTAACACAGGCAGATTCTGAACAATAAGCTGAAAAGGAACACAATGCCTACAGTGAAGCATGGTGGTGGCTCAGTGATACACTGGGGCTGCTTTGCTTTATCTGACACTGGAGATCTGCAGCCTGTGGAGAGCAAGATGGATTCAATCAAGTAGCAGGAACGCTGGCAGAGGGTTGTGTCTGGCTAGAAATCACTAATACTTCAGGTCATAGCAGCAAAACAGGGCTCTAATATATACTGAAGATGCTTGTCATCCAGGGTTTGAATAATTATGAGACTGCAGCAGCCATTAAAGGTGGCATTTGTAATGAATTTAAAGAAAATATTAGTAATATTAGTTGTGCAGAGCTGTTAAAATTGTTCTTGTTCAATTTGTTCACTGCAAAGGCTGCTACAGGAAGGGGTTTAAATACATTTATATGCAACTATTTGCAAAGGAGTAAAGATTAGATTATGAATGTAAACTGGGGTGGGGGAGACAGGTTTTTATTCTGTGGAATAAATAAACAAATACAAAAACCCACAACGTAGATAACACTCGATATAAATATTACACAAAACATTATGAAAATTTGTTAATTGAGCACTTTTCAAAACCTACATTAAAATGTGTTTAAAAATATACAAGCAACAAAACAACCAAGAAAACACAACAATCTGTAGGAAATAAAACAACAGAAAGAGAAGCAAGCTCAAAAAGACTTGCAAAACCACCTTTGAAAAAATGACGACCTTTCAGGGCCCAAATTCAGAAAGCAGGGTTAGTGAGAACTCAGAGTAAGTCCTGGGGAAAGTATCTGCATTCCCCGGGTCTTTGGTTTCAGAAGGCCAGGTAGCTGTTACCCTGAGTCAAATTACCCCTACAGCTTACTCTGTGACCCAATCCTGCTCGGTAGCAGGGTTTATTAAACCAACCCTGGGTCTGGTCTATGTTTTAGCTAAGATCTGGAACAAGGAAAGTGTCAGAAATAGAATGATCTCTTCTGGAAGACCCTGGAGACGGAACGCAACCACTCCACAGAAATCTCCGTCAGGAGTGGGTGATCAGGCTGAGAATAGATGTCTTATCATTTTCCAGGAGAATATATATATAGAGCGTTACAGTTTTTCACCATAGTCAATAATTTATCTCAATATTCTCAGTTCTTGTAATGTTTGTATAACAGAGGTGAGGCAGAAAATCCTTCAAAGGCATCTGTACGTCGTGCTGTCAGGAATGTTATTGTTGCACCTGAACTATTATTGTATAGCGGAGGTTTCCAGGATATTAATCACAAGCATTCAGTGGAGTCAGGTTGTCCCTGTCTGTCACTAAGGGGCACCTGGGTCCAATCCCTGACATAGGTTGCGCTGATGTTGTGTTTTATTTAATGTATATTTTATCATCAGATACAAATAGCTTAGGTTTAGTAACATTTTATTTTAAACAGGAGCACCTTGAACATTTATAAGTAGCTTTGCAATCTGAATAATAACAATAAGTAAGAAGAGAAGAATGTCACAGAATTGCAGTTATCAGTGAATACAGTAATTAAATTTGTATCACATTTTGATACTTTAAGCATCATCTATTCATATATTTCTGGGTTTCTTGGCTTAACTGGCTGCATACATGACAGTTTCATCCACTGCTGCTTCACTAAATAAATGAGATTATGTTTTATTTGTTTTATGTTTATATTATATTGCACAGTAATTTAATTAATCTGAGTATGCCTTGTTGATAACCACACAGCATATTCAAAATGAACTTATCCTCGGGTTTATTCTTCTGTACTATACAGCCAGGTTGTTTTTCCTGAGTGGTTCTTATAGCTTTTAGTCTGGTAACGCCTTCTCTTTTAGTGATGTATGAACCTGGAGGCTTTCATAGCCTTTTGCTTTGTTGCTGACACACCTGAATGTCCCCACTGTGGGACAATAAAGGATTTTCAATTCTATTCTGAATTAAATACACTTAATCAATACAAATGTAGTTGACAGCAGCTGATTTTAGTTTTGTACTGTGAAGTTCATATGTGATGTAGCCACATAATCAGCTATCAGAAAGCCAAGTGGCTTGGGTCTGTACATGACACATAAAGTGGTTTGTAAAAGTATTCAAACCCTTTGAACCTTTCCACATATTGTTACATCACAACCAAAAACATAAATATATCTTATTGGAACTTTATCTGAAAGACCAACACAAAGTGGTATACAATTGTGAAGTGGAATGAAAATTATACATTATTTCTTTTTTTACAAATAAAAAACTGTCAATACTTTGTGGAACCACCTTTTGCTGCAGTTAGAGCTGCAAGTATTTTAGCGTATGTCTCTACCAGCTTTGCACATCCAGTGACTGAAATTGTTGCCCTTTCTTCTTTGCAAAACAGCTCAAGCTCAGTCAGATTAGATGGAGAGCGTTTGTAAACAGCAGTTTTCAGATCTTGTCACAGATTCTTGATTGGGTCTAGGTCTGGACTTTGACTGGGCCATTCTAACACAATATGTTTTGTTTTAAACCATTCCATTGTACCCCTGGCTTTATGTTCAGGGTCGTTGTCTTGCTGGAAGGTGAACCTCAGCCCTAGTCTCAAGTCTTTTGCAGACTCCAGCAGGTTTTCTAACCCTAACCCTGCCCTGTATTTGGCTCCATCCATCTTACCATCAACTCTGACCACCATCCCTGACCCTGCTAAAGAGAAGCAGCCCCAGAGCATGATGCTGCCACCACCATATTTGACAGAGGAGATGGTGTGTTGTGGAGTGTTAGTTCTCCGCCACACATAGCGTTTTGGATTTTGGCCAAAAAGTTCAATTTTGGTCTCGTCTGACCAAAGCACCTTCTTCCACATGTTTGCTGGGTCTCCAACATGGCTTCTGGCAAACTGCAAATGGGACTTCTTATAGCTTTCTTTTGCCACTCTCCCATAAAGGCCACATTTGTGCAATGCACGACTAATAGTTGTCCTGTGGGCATATTCGCCCACCTGAGCTGTGACTCTCCAGATGGGGGGCAGCATCTATTCAATTCAATTCAGTTTATTTCTATAGCGCCAATTCACAACACATGTCGTCTCAAGGCACTTCACAAAAGTCAGGTACATACATTCCAATTAATCTTAATCATTGAACAGTGCAGTCAGAGTTAGTTATTTATTCAAACTGGATAAAAAGTTTTTCTGTCTAAGGAAACCCAGCAGATTGCATCCAGTCAGTGACTTGCAGCATTCACTCCTCCTGGATGAGCATGTAGAGACAGTGGACAGTCACTGGCATTGACTTTGCAGCAATCCCTCATACTGAGCATGCATGTAGCGACAGTGGAGAGGAAAAACTCCCTTTTAACAGGAAGAAACCTCCAGCAGAACCAGAACCAGGCTCAGTGTGAGCGGCCATCTGCCACGACCGACTGGGGGTTAGAGAGAACAGAGCAGAGACATAAAGAGAACAAAGAAGCACTGATCCAGGAGTATTTTCTATGGGAAGGAAAAGTAAATGTTAATGGATGTAGCTCCTTTAGTCATTTCACCTAGAAAGAAAGAACAGATAAACTCTGAGCCAGTTTTCAAGGTTAGAGTCTGAAAGAGAGCACAGAGTTAGTTACAGTAAAAGCTCAGTCAGTAGCTATGTCCAGGAGAGAGAAAGGGTTAAACACTAAAAGACAGGGCCATGTGGATCATCGGTAGAGGGTGAGCATTAAGTTGTTGCCAGCAGAAGCTTGGAGGATTCCCCTCTCCAGAAAGGTGTTACAGGTAGACACAGAGTCAATAATACAAAATTGAAGAGTAGTGTGAGAATGTAGCGAATAGGGTGAAAGTGGTCATTATGTCCTCCAGCAGCCTAAGCCTATAGCAGCATAATTACTCATAATAGCTCAGGATAACCTAAGCCACTCTAACTATAGGCTTTATCAAAAAGGAAAGTTTTAAGCCTGGTCTTAAAAGTAGACAGTTTGTCCATCTAGAGCCCACTGATGGCCACTGTTATACTAAAAACCTCAACGATTGGGATACCTCTCTCTGTCAGATTGACCATAACCATTGGAAAAGAGAGGGGGTCATACAAGTAGCAGAAATGGAAGGTGTGTTTGCAGATTGAATGCAGATGAAAGACATCAGTATTTCACTCTCAGCACACAGGCTGTATTTTACCACAGTCAAATAGGAAAAAGTTTGTAATAGCATAACGTTCATACAGAATCGAAAAAAGCATCAACCAAAGAAAGCAAATCGCATCTGATGAATTACGGTAAAATACTGACATTATAATTACCTGGCGTTGTCCCATTGAGCTTTTCAACAAGCCCATTGGTCTGGGGATGACCAGACAATGGCTGCGCTCAATGACCAACATTTTACAAAGCTCATTGTTCAACTGTTGGCAGAAATTATTAAATGCTGTTATCGATTAAAAAAAAAAAAACTTTTCTTGGATTACTTAAATGCCAAAATTGTTTCAGTTGCATTCCAGATCTGATCATTAAATAGTTTATTTATATACGGTACTGTGCACAAGTTTTAGGCAGGTGTGAAAAAATTCTGTAAAGAAAGAATGCTTCCAGAAATATAAATGATGATTGTTCATTTTTATAAATTTACAAAATGCTAAGTGAGCAAACCCAAACATACAGCCAAAGTCATTAAGAATTATCTTCAGCATAAAGAAGAACAAGACTTACTGGAAGTGATGGTGTGGCCCCACAGAGCCCTGATCTTAACATCATGGAGTGTGTCTGGGATTACATGAAGAGACAGAAGGATGTGAGAAAGCCTCCATCCACAGAAGATCTGTGGTTAGTTCTCCAAGATGTTTGGAACAACCTACCAGCCGAGTTCCTTCAAAAACTTTGTGCAAGTCTACCTAGAAGAACTGATGGTGTTTTAAAGGCAAAGGGTGGTGACACCAAATATTGATTTGATTTAGATTTCTCTTCTGTTGATTCACTGCATTTTGCTAATTGATGAAAATAAATGATTAACACTTTCATTTTTGAAAGCATTCTATAATGTAAGTGGGTTTACTTGTTCTGGGTTCATTTGTGACCTCCTAGGTGAGTCCTCGATGCATTCCTGGATTAAATTTGGTAGGCCGGCCTCCCCAATGCAGGTTCTCCACTGTTCCATGTTCACTCAATTTGTGGATAGAGGTTGACTTTGGTTCTCTGTTGTCCCAAAGCCTTCATGACGGTTTTGTAGCCCCTTCCAGACCCATAAATGTCGAACACTTCATATTTCAAGCTTTTCATCTTTTGAAAATTTGATGATTTAAAACATTTCAGTCTGTGTAATATTTATCTTTCTGCACTACCCAGGGGCTCCTGATACCTACAGTTTTTAGTTAAACTCATGACTGATTATAAAGGCAACTTGTATACATTCCTGTAAAAAACTAAATGACAATAATCTCTATGTCCAGTGTTTTTTGTATATCTCTAAAAACACTTTACAAAACATCGTTCTACTGTTCTTCATTCCCTCAGGTGTTCTGCAGCATCATGTCTGTTATTACGTGGGAGGTTGCTGCTGGTCACTTTCTCATAACCAAAGAGAGGAACTCTGTTCTTGATGAAAATATATCAGACACTGTAGAAATAAAAAAGAAATGGGAGGACCGACAACCGCAATCAATCAACGAAAAACAGGTTGAACTGTGCATCTTTCAGAATGAAGAGCAACTTTTAGTGAAGGAGGAGACCAACACCTCACTTTGTGACTCCTGCTTATAAGGAAATATTCCACAATGGACCAGAGCTGCAGCAGATGATGGAGACAAAGGAGGAATTAGAACTGGAAATTGTCAAGATTAAGGAGGAACAGGAGGACCTCTGCTGTAATCTGGAAGGGCAGCTTTTAGTGAAGCAAGAGTGCAACACCTTAAAGGTGACTGCTGCACATGAGGAAAAATTCCACAGAGAACCAGAACTTGTAAAGATTGAACAGGAGGAACCAGAACCAAAGCAGACGATTGAGACAAAAGACGAATCAGAACCTTGGCCCGTTAAAGAAGAACAAGTTCAACTCAACATCTTTCAGGATGAAGAGCAATTTTTAGTGAAACAGGAGACTGATTCGTTTTATTCTGACTCCCACTGATCAAAAAGACTCCAGTGAACCAGAAAGAATTAAGAATCATCTGCTCTGTTCAACCTGCCCTGAAGCTGAAAATCAACATCAACAAGGAAGCCATCAGCAAGACTCTGGATTAAATAATGACAAAGAGCTGAAGCCAAAGAAAAGATGCAAAAAACCCAGAAAACAAGGTGACAATTTAGACAACTCAAAGCTAATAGAGCATAAAAAGAAATTACCCTTATGTGAAGTATGTGGCAAATGTTTCACTACTCGACAAATCTTAACCGTACACATGAGAACTCATACAGGTGAGAAGCCCTTTGCTTGCAAACTATGTGATAAATCTTTCATTAACAGTAGTAATTTGATTTGTCACATGAGAACTCATACAGGTGAGAAGCCTTTCTCATGCCTTACCTGTGGAAAAGGTTTCCCTAGGCAACCCGCCTTGACTGCACACATGAGAACTCACACAGGTGAGAAGCCGTATCCTTGTGAGTTATGTGAAAAATCGTACCGAGATCGTAGTAATTTGGTGCGACACATGAGAACTCACACGGGTGAGAAGCCTTATTCTTGTAAAGTATGTGGCAAATCTTACAGTGGCAGTAGTCAGTTGACCTATCACATAACAACTCACACAGGTGAGAAGCCTTTCTCATGTCTGACCTGTGGAAAAGCTTTCAACAAGCAAAGTACCTTGACTGTGCACATCAGAACTCACACAGGTGAGAAACCATACTCCTGTGACCTTTGTGAGAAATCTTTTCGAGAGAGTAATGATTTGACTTGTCACATGAGAACTCACACTGGTGAGAAGCCATTTTCCTGTGAATTGTGTAAGAAATCTTTCAGGTGGAGAAATGTTCTCAATCGACACATGAGAACTCACAGGTAAGACGCACTGTCAGATGCAAATTGACTGAAAGCAGAGTTAATCTTAGTATGTTCTACAAACTTTAACAAAAACACAGTTCTGTGTTTGAGAAGGAGAAATCATTATTTCATTGCTAAAGCTAACATTTTAACCTCTGTAATTCGAATCACAGAACCATCTACTGGACACGAAAAGGACAGTTTGGATAAATACTGCATTCAATAGGGGCCTCATGTATAAAGACTTGTGTGGATTTCCAAATAAAACATGGCCTACATTTAAATCCAGAAAACAGTTTAAGCACAGAGAAAAATCCAGATCTACGAAGCTGAAAGATTTCCAAGCATGTTTTTGTTGTACATTCCAACCAACTGGGAATTCAGCGCATATGTGGGAATAGCAGACTCCTCCTTATGGCACGCCGCCATTTCCAAATGCAGCTAAATGTAAATTTGACCGGCTCTAATATCTGTTGCCTGTGCACTCAAAAATCCCGTCCTCAGAACAGGAAGAGGAGGAACTTAAAGCTATGAGACACTCCAAAAGGAGTCATGTAAAAACACAGTCAGCAACTGTTATATATTAATATATTTAAAATGAGACGTCTGTTACTGTTGTACACTATTTACATGGGTCATGCACACTGTTACTGTAAACTAAAACGGGTCCCTAAGAAGTGTGTTCATTCACATACTTACTGGTTTAACCAGCAAAAACAGGAAGCTACTCAGTTTAACCAGACTGGCATCCTTCCCACACTATTGGTTAAAAGCATTTGCAACTTGTAGGCTGGTTGACTAAAATGGATTCCTGGTTACAAAAACGTGTCTGTCATCAATATGTGTACTTTTGAGGCTCTAATTATATGTATTGCTAATGATAATAATGCCATTGTTGTTAAAGGTACTTTCACCACTTTGCACAATCTTTCATAGCCAGTCACAACATTTTATACATGACCTGGAGACATGAAGAAGGCTGTCCACGCTTTCATCACTTCTGCAATCGACTGCTGAAATGCTCGACATCGATGTCCCCCAGTTGTCCGTCACTCACCTCCAACTTGTTCAGAACGCAGCAGCTCGCCTTATAACTAACATCCCCGGGCAGAAACGCCTGTTTGATCTTTCTACACTGGTTTCATGTCTGTCTTTGGACAGATTTTAAACTTTTATTTTTGTTTTTAAGCTCTAAACGGCCCTTCCTGGCCCCCCTTATTATACCTGGACCAGGTCTTCGAGGTCAGATGATTTATTAGCGGTTTCTAGGACATCGCGGTTCCAGAACCGCCCCCTTCTTCACCGCCGCTGACCTCGGTCTTTTAAATCAAAAGTCAAAACCTTTTATTCAGTCAGGCTTTAATAATAAATGTGGCGGCACTTTATTTTGCTTTATACTTGCTTTATTTTTATCTAATCTTTATTAACTAATGTATTGTTTTAATGTTTTCTTTTTGTATGTTAATTGTGACGTGCTTTGGTTTCCTTATTTGGGTTGGAAAGGGCTATATAAATAAACTGAATTATGGCTGAATTATTGGATCATCATGGGTCTCTGTTGTTGTGTTCACATTAACAGTTTCCAGTAAACCCAGTAAGCATGGCCATCGCTCAGCTAACTGCCATGGAGTTGTCGTGGGGCTGCGCTCATTTCTATAGTTTTATACTTGTGTGGAAAACGGCAATGTGCATCACTTTGTTTGTGGCCTCGGGTGCTTTAAGATCCTGGACATTCTCCTGTTTAATTCCTGTTTCTTATAGCAATACTAATTCCTGATTATGTATCACCAAACCGGTTAATTCGAACTCTGTTCCAGTTAAAGCAATGATGTGGTTTTCTGTTT
Source organism: Crenichthys baileyi (assembly GCA_036173005.1). NCBI lineage: Eukaryota > Metazoa > Chordata > Actinopteri > Cyprinodontiformes > Goodeidae > Crenichthys > Crenichthys baileyi. Next base: position 170,078 of record JAHHUM010002719.1, on the reverse strand, counting down.
AGAGACTAAAATGGGCTGTAAAGTTCACCCTGTTCTTTCTTTATTTTTACTAAACCTTTATTTAACCAAATTTGAATTTTATTAGGAAATTGTTCTTTCTCACAAATATGAAGTAATCCGACTCAGATCAGTGATCTTATAGCATTTTACGCAAATTGTAGAACCTTAAGATCTTTTGACCAAGGTCTTTCTGTTTTTTCCCATTCCTGAATAAAGAGCTTAACTTCTCTGTGCAGGAACCCAGACTTCAGACTCTTGGATGCTATGAATGACAACCTAAAGTTTACGGGCCCCATTTCAAGAAGCAGGGTTAACGAGCTCTGAGTAGAAAGGTGCAACCCAGCAGGCACAAAAAGGACACGACAGCAAATCAATATGAAATATGAAAAATCTAGTTAAATAAGGTAAGGTACAGTTAGCTATTGTTATGTTTAACCTTTACCAACTGAATGACACAGCATTCACTGACTATATACAACATATGCAATTTGTGTAAAAAGTTAAAGGTTGGCTCATGACTTAATATGAAAAAGAGTAGACATGCAACTGAAATTTAGATATTTTTCTGTCTTTAGAGCTTCCTGTGAAACAGCTGTACAAGGTGTGCTTACAAGAAAACATAGAAACATGTATAATCAGAAAGCAAAACGTAAAAATGCAGCTGCAGAAAACAAGTTGAAATACAACTGCTGGAGCATCAGTTAAATGTGGGTGAGGTGCCCACAGAGGTGGATGATATTATTTGTATGAAGAAACTATCAATAACTACTGGATTTCACTCGCAGACAGTAAAGAAACTTCAAGAAATTAAATCACTTGTCTTTAGTTGGGAACTGATTGGTAAATCGTAAATTATAACAAATGTTATTTGTATAAATGAATACATAAGGGAAGCCTAGCACTTGGTGTAGACTCAAGTAAATTACAGTGGCTTGTGAAGGTATTCGTACCCCTTGGACTTTTCCACATATTGTCACATTACAACCACGAACATAAATATATTTGGAATTTTATGTGAAAGACCACCATAAAGTGGTATACAATTGTGAAGTGTAACGAAAATTATACATGATTTAAAAAAATTCTTTTTAACTAATAAAAAACTGAAAAGTGCGGTGTGCAAAAGTATTTACCCCCCTTTACTCTTAGTGCAACCGTTTGCCTTCAGAAGTTGCCTGATGATTGCTATTGACTAGAGTCTAATCTAATCTCAGTACAGATAAAGCTGCTCTGTGATAGCCTCAGAGGTGCACTGTTCAATCCATCATCCGGAAATGGAAAGAGTATGGCACAACTGGAAACCTACCAAGACAAGGACATCCACCTAAACTTACAGGTCAAACAAGGAGAGCACTGATCAGAGATTTTGCATTATTTGCTGTTATTTCAGCTTTTAACTTTGTTCTCTCTCTTTTCTCTTCCTAGAAGCTACACCTGGCCTGACTCTGTGTCTACCTGTGACACCTTTCTGGAGAGGGGCATCGTCCGAGCTTCTGCTGGCAACAACTTAATGCTCACCTTCTACCGATGATCCACATGGCCCTGTCTTTTAGTGTTTAACCTTTTCTCTCTCCTAGACATGGCGATTGACTGAGCTTTTACTGTAACTAACTCTATGTGCTCTCTTCAGACTTTAACCTTGAAAACTGTCTCAGAGTTTATCTGTTCTTTCTTTCTAGGTGAAACGACTAAAGGAGCTACATCCATTAACATTTACTTTTCCTTCCCATAGAAAATACTCCTGGATCAGTGCTTCTTTGTTCTCTTTATGTCTCTGCTCTGTTCTCTCTAACCCCCAGTCGGTCGTGGCAGATGGCCGCTCACACTGAGCCTGGTTCTGGTTCTGCTGGAGGTTTCTTCCTGTTAAAAGGGAGTTTTTCCTCTCCACTGTCGCTACATGCATGCTCAGTATGAGGGATTGCTGCAAAGTCAATGCCAGTGACTGTCCACTGTCTCTACATGCTCATCCAGGAGGAGTGAATGCTGCAAGTCACTGACTGGATGCAATCTGCTGGGTTTCCTTAGACAGAAAAACTTTTTATCCAGTTTGAATAAATAACTAACTCTGACTGCACTGTTCAATGATTAAGATTAATTGGAATGTATGTACCTGACTTTTGTGAAGTGCCTTGAGACGACATGTGTTGTGAATTGGCGCTATAGAAATAAACTGAATTGAATTGAATAGATGCTGCCCCCCATCTGGAGAGTCACAGCTCAGGTGGGCGAATATGCCCACAGGACAACTATTAGTCGTGCATTGCACAAATGTGGCCTTTATGGGAGAGTGGCAAAAGAAAGCTATAAGAAGTCCCATTTGCAGTTTGCCAGAAGCCATGTTGGAGACCCAGCAAACATGTGGAAGAAGGTGCTTTGGTCAGACGAGACCAAAATTGAACTTTTTGGCCAAAATCCAAAACGCTATGTGTGGCGGAGAACTAACACTCCACAACACACCATCTCCTCTGTCAAATATGGTGGTGGCAGCATCATGCTCTGGGGCTGCTTCTCTTTAGCAGGGTCAGGGATGGTGGTCAGAGTTGATGGTAAGATGGATGGAGCCAAATACAGGGCAGGGTTAGGGTTAGAAAACCTGCTGGAGTCTGCAAAAGACTTGAGACTAGGGCTGAGGTTCACCTTCCAGCAAGACAACGACCCTGAACATAAAGCCAGGGGTACAATGGAATGGTTTAAAACAAAACATATTGTGTTAGAATGGCCCAGTCAAAGTCCAGACCTAGACCCAATCAAGAATCTGTGACAAGATCTGAAAACTGCTGTTTACAAACGCTCTCCATCTAATCTGACTGAGCTTGAGCTGTTTTGCAAAGAAGAAAGGGCAACAATTTCAGTCACTGGATGTGCAAAGCTGGTAGAGACATACGCTAAAATACTTGCAGCTCTAACTGCAGCAAAAGGTGGTTCCACAAAGTATTGACAGTTTTTTATTTGTAAAAAAAGAAATAATGTATAATTTTCATTCCACTTCACAATTGTATACCACTTTGTGTTGGTCTTTCAGATAAAGTTCCAATAAGATATATTTATGTTTTTGGTTGTGATGTAACAATATGTGGAAAGGTTCAAAGGGTTTGAATACTTTTACAAACCACTTTATGTGTCATGTACAGACCCAAGCCACTTGGCTTTCTGATAGCTGATTATGTGGCTACATCACATATGAACTTCACAGTACAAAACTAAAATCAGCTGCTGTCAACTACATTTGTATTGATTAAGTGTATTTAATTCAGAATAGAATTGAAAATCCTTTATTGTCCCACAGTGGGGACATTCAGGTGTGTCAGCAACAAAGCAAAAGGCTATGAAAGCCTCCAGGTTCATACATCACTAAAAGAGAAGGCGTTACCAGACTAAAAGCTATAAGAACCACTCAGGAAAAACAACCTGGCTGTATAGTACAGAAGAATAAACCCGAGGATAAGTTCATTTTGAATATGCTGTGTGGTTATCAACAAGGCATACTCAGATTAATTAAATTACTGTGCAATATAATATAAACATAAAACAAATAAAACATAATCTCATTTATTTAGTGAAGCAGCAGTGGATGAAACTGTCATGTATGCAGCCAGTTAAGCCAAGAAACCCAGAAATATATGAATAGATGATGCTTAAAGTATCAAAATGTGATACAAATTTAATTACTGTATTCACTGATAACTGCAATTCTGTGACATTCTTCTCTTCTTACTTATTGTTATTATTCAGATTGCAAAGCTACTTATAAATGTTCAAGGTGCTCCTGTTTAAAATAAAATGTTACTAAACCTAAGCTATTTGTATCTGATGATAAAATATACATTAAATAAAACACAACATCAGCGCAACCTATGTCAGGGATTGGACCCAGGTGCCCCTTAGTGACAGACAGGGACAACCTGACTCCACTGAATGCTTGTGATTAATATCCTGGAAACCTCCGCTATACAATAATAGTTCAGGTGCAACAATAACATTCCTGACAGCACGACGTACAGATGCCTTTGAAGGATTTTCTGCCTCACCTCTGTTATACAAACATTACAAGAACTGAGAATATTGAGATAAATTATTGACTATGGTGAAAAACTGTAACGCTCTATATATATATTCTCCTGGAAAATGATAAGACATCTATTCTCAGCCTGATCACCCACTCCTGACGGAGATTTCTGTGGAGTGGTTGCGTTCCGTCTCCAGGGTCTTCCAGAAGAGATCATTCTATTTCTGACACTTTCCTTGTTCCAGATCTTAGCTAAAACATAGACCAGACCCAGGGTTGGTTTAATAAACCCTGCTACCGAGCAGGATTGGGTCACAGAGTAAGCTGTAGGGGTAATTTGACTCAGGGTAACAGCTACCTGGCCTTCTGAAACCAAAGACCCGGGGAATGCAGATACTTTCCCCAGGACTTACTCTGAGTTCTCACTAACCCTGCTTTCTGAATTTGGGCCCTGAAAGGTCGTCATTTTTTCAAAGGTGGTTTTGCAAGTCTTTTTGAGCTTGCTTCTCTTTCTGTTGTTTTATTTCCTACAGATTGTTGTGTTTTCTTGGTTGTTTTGTTGCTTGTATATTTTTAAACACATTTTAATGTAGGTTTTGAAAAGTGCTCAATTAACAAATTTTCATAATGTTTTGTGTAATATTTATATCGAGTGTTATCTACGTTGTGGGTTTTTGTATTTGTTTATTTATTCCACAGAATAAAAACCTGTCTCCCCCACCCCAGTTTACATTCATAATCTAATCTTTACTCCTTTGCAAATAGTTGCATATAAATGTATTTAAACCCCTTCCTGTAGCAGCCTTTGCAGTGAACAAATTGAACAAGAACAATTTTAACAGCTCTGCACAACTAATATTACTAATATTTTCTTTAAATTCATTACAAATGCCACCTTTAATGGCTGCTGCAGTCTCATAATTATTCAAACCCTGGATGACAAGCATCTTCAGTATATATTAGAGCCCTGTTTTGCTGCTATGACCTGAAGTATTAGTGATTTCTAGCCAGACACAACCCTCTGCCAGCGTTCCTGCTACTTGATTGAATCCATCTTGCTCTCCACAGGCTGCAGATCTCCAGTGTCAGATAAAGCAAAGCAGCCCCAGTGTATCACTGAGCCACCACCATGCTTCACTGTAGGCATTGTGTTCCTTTTCAGCTTATTGTTCAGAATCTGCCTGTGTTAAGTTTTGGGTTTGAGTTCTGTTTACCTTTTTTGCACTACTATGTTCTTTACTTGCTTTATTATTAGTCTACTCAGGCTTATTAAATTCATTATGTTTAGTCATCTGTTACCTTCCTGTTCTCCATGCTCATCTGTGCCAACTAGTCATTTTCCTTCAGTTCTCCAGCATTCCCTCTGGAGCTGCGCATGATTCCCTCCTTAATTACCCCCTCAGCTCCTTGGTCCATTATTCGACTTCCCTCAGTATTTATTCTCTCTGGTTTTCATTGTTTGTCACCGGCTCCTACTGTTTGCTACCTGCTCCATGTCCGTTTGCACCGTCTGGTTTCCGCTGTAAGTTTCTCCCTGTTTCATATTATTATTATTAAAGAGAAGCTATTCAACTCACCATGCTGCTCCCGAACGTTCATCTGCACGTTGGTCCCACAAAGACTCAGCATTATATGACAGTTCATTCTTCTTTCTCTAGACATACTGCAGATCTGTAGGCCCAGTCTTTCAGGTTTGATCCACTGCTTAACAGGATAGAATCCCAAAATATATTTGCCTTATTTATATAGCTGTGAGTAGATTGAAGCTGAGTTTTTAAAGAGCTTTTGGGTCAGTAGTGGGTGTTCAGGACAGGACAGAGATGCATGAAAAGAGCAGTTGAGACACAATGTCGGGCGCCTGCTGTTACAGTTACAGTGATTACAGTGATTGGAAAGAATTACTCAGAGACCTGACATTTCCGCCTTTACTAAACTCAGTTCTGCATATTTGTAGATGGTAAGATGCTAAATGTCACAAAGACTTTGTAATAAAGGAAAACACAAGAAATAAATATGGTAAACTTGTAATAGAGAAGACAACCTTTATGTTAAAATGAAATACTTCTGTAATCGCTTTCAAGTACCTTTTACCATATTGGGTAGTATTTTGAACAATTTAAAAAGAAACTTTACTGTATTGGCACTTTCAGAGACGTGTGAGTGGTGATAAAGATAATTTTGAGGGGTGTGACATGTTAGAACAAAAGAGGAGGTGTGGGCCCTTTATTTTAGAGTTGATGGTAACATGACAATGCTGTTAAGAAAATAATTAAATGTGTAACGATTGAAAGAAATTTTGATAAAAAAATATAATAATTACTTGTTTTTATAGAACACCACGTTATTGTATTGATCAAGTTATTAATAGCATATCTGAGTTGTATGGAAAACTAAATAAGTAGTTTAAACATTTCTATAAGCTTTCAATGATTGAAGGAGATAGATGCAATGAAATGTATTTGTTTTGTAGAATGTATGAGAAATTCATGTCGATGCTCACTCTACATATTTCTGATATTTACTATGAAGAAGAAAACGAAAGAAGGGCAGGCAGTAAAAGTGACAATGATTTTTTATTTGTTTTAATAATAGGCTTCTTTTTCAGTCATTTCTGCATGCCAGCACATAGAAAGGATCGTTCCAGTAATTTTTCAGAGAAAAACATCAGAAGGTTACAGCATATTTAATGGCTTTATTTAACCAGATTAAAACCACCAAATAGTTAAAATAGATAGGTAACATAGATAACACTGATTTATTTTTTAAAACGCATATGGGCTAGTCATGGATCAATTTTCTGTAGACTAGCTGAGGTGGGAGTGCCCTCTAAAGGTGGAAAAAAGTACTACTGCCACAACTCTGTTTTCAAAAATTCATTTCTGCTGTTTTACATAGACGTGCAAACAATAAAACTTGTTGAAATTATTGAAATTATATTTCAAGGCTATTGTTAACAGTGGAATTTATTTGAATAGTGCAGAACTGAGTTGTAATAAAAATTATGGTCTTCACTACTTTCAGACAAAAGTATTTTGCATTTTGTTGGCTGTATTGGACTTTAAATACATCAAAATGAGTAATGGGATGACTACAAAAGCAAAGACTGACACTGAGTGGTGCAGAATAGACGAAGTACAGGAAAAAATCTAATCTCTTTACAGCACAGTTTATCTGTGATGAATTAGTGTGGCCTGCATTTCTACTTTTATTAGTGGCTGGAGCTTAAATTAAGTGGATGAGAAAAATATGGGAAGGGCCTACCATAATTTTAGAAAATGCAGTTTTAGAAGGCGTTATAGATACGGGAAAAAATTTTTTTACACCATATGATGTAAAAAAGCATCATTCCATGACTGTAAAACTGGCGTTCTGGCAGGATTTTCACCGTATTTTGTGGCGTCTTGACTTATAAAAAGGAATTTTGTGCCTAACTTTTCAATCAGAGGTGTGGTAAAAATGTTGATTCATGGCAGGTTTGGCTTGCCAGACAGCTGGTTGGTTTACGGAGCCACGGTCTGCCCAGCAATGATTAAAAGGGGCAGTTTCATAGACTTAAGGTAGAGACAGGCTCTTCTCTTCTGGGGAACCTGTGTTCAGATTCTAGTCCTGAGCTCAGATTCTACAGACAAGCAGACAAACAACAAAATCTCCGGATACTCGAAAAGATATCTTAAAGCCTTTTCCAAGCTTCTTCTTCGAATGTAAAAAATGATTTCTAAAAAAAGGATAATATGGGTGACTTTCAACCACCTGATTCACATTCCTTACCGGTTGGTGGCGGTAATGCGCCAAATTGTTGCTTGTCAACCGCCATTTAAAATCAAGAAGAAGAACAAGAAGAACCAGAGGTTTGGGAGAACGCTGGCAGAAGGAGGTGGAGGTGGACAGGCCTGGACAGAGGCTGCTGCCGCCAGGCGAACCGGTGGAGGTTTTCAGTGTCGGGAGATGTCAGACAGAAATGATGTGTCAGGAAGTGAACTTGGAGAAATGGATGTGGGTTTTTGATGGCGGGGATAATGAAGGAGTTTGTGAAACTCCAAAAATTAGGCGTAAACGCAAAAAGTCAAGACAGCAAACAAAATCTTCTATCTCGGAAGTTGAAGGAGAGGCAGATGTGATGCCAGAGTTTAAAGTAGTTTTAAAATGCATCAAAGAGTGTGTGTCGTTCGGTAAATGGAACCCGATTAAACTTACTAAAGAAATCAACTCGCTTGTTGGAAAAGTGAAATATGTTAAGTGATAACAGATGGATCTTTATTGATCATTTGTAATGATGTTAAACAAAAAGAAAAGGCACTGAATCCAAATAAAGTTCTGGGTGAGACTGTAGGGGAAAATTCTAGATAGCAGAAAGTGTGTAAGTGGTGTTACTTCAGGTATTTCACCTGAATGATGATATTAAATCGTATCAGGAGGGAAAGTATTTGAAATCAGGCGTTTAAAAAGAAACAGAAATGGAGAAAAGATTGATAGTTTTTCTATCATGGTGAAGTTTGAAGAGAGAACCCTACATGACACAGTATTTGTGGGTTATATGAATTATGATGTCGACCATTTATTCCTCCGCCATTGCGGTGTTTTAAATGACAAAAGTTTGGACATGTGGCGGAGTTTGTAAGGGGAAGCAGAACTGTGGGAGTATGGAGAGCCGTTTCATTCAAAATTAAATAAATAACTAAAAACTGCTATTGATAAATTATTAATAAATATTCCATTGAATAAATAAATACCCCCAGGAAATAAAACAAAATAATTATGGTAAAAGAAATTTTCATCTTATTTTATTTGATTCATCTCAAGATTTATTTAATTTACTTAAATATTTATTTCTTTATCTATTTCATAATGCAGTTTTATTTTGTGACACCTTTTACTTTGTAAAGCTACTTTATGTATATCAGTGACTTTTACTTTTGTACCCTGTTTTTCATTTTAAGCTCTTTTTATTTCATGCTCTTATATTCAAATGAGGGGGCGGGGTTTATCTGTGGGGCGGCGCTGGGACAGCAGGGCGGAGCTCAATTCGTGGATGAGGCCGGCAGAAGCATGCCGCTGCCTGCCAGAAGACAGCATGCCGGAGGGATCCAGGGGATTCTGCGAGGAATCCCCTGGATCCCTCCCCTGGCTCCAGCCGTAAAAGCCTGCCACGGCGGTTGCCGCTGTTTTTGTGGAAGCTGTTTGTGCAATAAGTCTTTGTCATCCTTTCAGCACGTCATACACACACATAGTGCTATTTATTTTCCATCCAAGTAAATACAGCCACCTTATGTTATGGGTCTAACGCTGTTCATTAAATAAAAACCAACAATGACATCATTTGAAAGTAATTACTGACTAACAGGCAATAGTAACAATAACGACATCCCTCCCTCATCTGTCGATCTCCCGCTCCATTCTTCCCTCACTCGTGAACAACACACAGAGATACTTAAACTCCTCCACTTGAGGCAGGAACTCCCTCCAACCAGAAGAGGACAAGCCCCCCTTTTCCGGTCGAGAACCAAGGCCTCGGACTTGGAGGAGCTGATCCTCATCCCAGCCGCATCACACTCGGCTGCGAACCGCCCCAGCATATGCTGTAGGTCTTGGCTAGAGGGGGCCAGCAGGACCACGTCATCTGCAAAAAGAAGAGACGAAATCCACTGGTCCCCAAACCAGACCCCCTCCAGCCCTTGGCTGCACCTAGAAATCCTGTCCATAAAAGTTATGAACAGGACCGGTGACAAAGGGCAGCCCTGCCGGAGTCCAACATGCACCGGGAACAGGTCCGACTTAGTGCCAGTAATGCGAACCAAACTCCTGCTCCGCTTGTACAGAGACCGGATGGCCCCTAGTAAAGGGCCCTCGATTCCATACTCCTGGAGTGGGAGGTCAAGAGATATCGACTAGAAATAGTCGGGCTCGCCTCCACGCACAGCGTGGGCTCTGGAACCCATCTCCTCGAGAGGGGCTGGACTCTCTTCTACTCTGGAGTGGCCCAGGGGGAGAGGCGGCGGGCTGGGGAGGGTTTGCTTGTTGCCCCCCAGTTCAGCCGTCTCGTGTTGGGGTATACCCCAATTGATGAGAGGGTCGCATCCCTGCGCCTTCGGGTTGGGGACAGGTGTCTGACTGTCATCTCGGCCTACGGGCCGAGTGGTAGGGCGGAGTACCCGGCCTTCTTGGCGTCACTGTCGGGGGTGCTGCATAGTGCCCCTTCCGGGGACTCCATTATTCCACTGGGGGTCTTCAACGCCCACGTGGGAAACGACAGTGACACCTGGAGAGGCGTGATCGGGAGGAATGGCCTCCCCGATCTGAATCCGAGTGGTGTTTTGTTGTTGGACTTCTGTGCTAGTCATGGATTGTCCATAATGAACACCATGTTCAAACTCACCACCAGGTGGTGATCAGTGGACAGCTCAGCCCCTCTCTTCACCCGAGTGTCCAAAACCGGCCGAAGGTCTGATGATACGATAACAAAGTCGATCATTGACCTCCTGCCTAGGGTGTCCTGGTGCCAAGTGCACTGATGGACACCAGGAATGTATTCAACTCTCACCTCCGGGAGAGCTTTGACCAGAGTCCAAGGGATGTTGGAGCATAGAGTCCGATTGGACCATGTTCTCCGCATCTATTGTCGATGCTGCTGCCCGTAGCTGCGGCCGTAAGGTCTGCGGTGCCTGTTGCGTCGGCAATCCCTGAACCCGGTGGTGGACACCGGCAGTAAGGGACGCTGTTAAGCTGAAGAAGGAGTCCTATCAGCTGTGGTTGGCTTGTGGGACTCCTGAGGCGGCTGATGGGTACCGTGAGGCCAAGCGTGCCGCGGCCCGGGCGGTGTCAGAGGCAACGACTCGGGCCTGGGAGGAGTTCGGTGAGGCTATGGAGAAGGACTACCGGTTGGCCTCGAAGCGATTCTGGCAAACCGTCCGGCGCCTCAGGAGGGGAAAGCAGTGCTTCGCCAACACTGTTTACAGTGGGGGTGGGGAGCTGCTGACCTCGACTGGGGACATTATCGCGCGGTGGAAGGAGTACTTTGAGGATCTCCTGAATCCTCCATCACGCATTCCCTGGTGGAAACAGAGGCTGGGGACTCGGGGTTGGACTCTTTCATCACCCAGGCTGAAGTCACTGAGGTGGTTAAAAAGCTCCGCGGTGGCAGGGCTTCGGGGGTGGATGAGATCCGCCCTGAGTACCTCAAGTCTCTGGATGTTGTGGGGCTGTCATGGTTGACAGGAGCAGTGTGGTTTTCGTCCCAGCCGTGGAACACTGGACCAGCTCTATACCCTCTACAGGGTACTCGAGGCTTCATGGGAGTTTGCCCAACCGGTCCACATGGGTTTTGTGGACCTGGAGAAAGCATTTGACTGTGTCCCTCGTGATGCCCTGTGGGGGGTGCTCCAGGAGTATAACGACATCCAGTTTGCCGATAATCAGCATTGGTTTCCACAAAAACAGTGGCAACCGCCGTGGCAGGCTTTTACGGCCGTAGCCAGGGACTTCCTCGCAGAATCCCCTGGATCCCTCCGGCATGCTGTCTTCTGGCAGGCAGCGGCATGCTTCTGCCGGCCTCATCCACGAATTGAGCTCCGCCCTGCTGTCCCAGCGCCGCCCCACAGATAAACCCCGCCCCCTCATTTGAATATAAGAGCATGAAATAAAAAGAGCTTAAAATGAAAAACAGGGTACAAAAGTAAAAGTCACTGATATACATAAAGTAGCTTTACAAAGTAAAAGGTGTCACAAAATAAAACTGCATTATGAAATAGATAAAGAAATAAATATTTAAGTAAATTAAATAAATCTTGAGATGAATCAAATAAAATAAGATGAAAATTTCTTTTACCATAATTATTTTGTTTTATTTCCTGGGGGTATTTATTTATTCAATGGAATATTTATTAATAATTTATCAATAGCAGTTTTTAGTTATTTATTTAATTTTGAATGAAACGGCTCTCCATACTCCCACAGTTCTGCTTCCCCTTACAAACTCCGCCACATGTCCAAACTTTTGTCATTTAAAACACCGCAATGGCGGAGGAATAAATGGTCGACATCATAATTCATATAACCCACAAATACTGTGTCATGTAGGGTTCTCTCTTCAAACTTCACCATGATAGAAAAACTATCAATCTTTTCTCCATTTCTGTTTCTTTTTAAACGCCTGATTTCAAATACTTTCCCTCCTGATACGATTTAATATCATCATTCAGGTGAAATACCTGAAGTAACACCACTTACACACTTTCTGCTATCTAGAATTTTCCCCTACAGTCTCACCCAGAACTTTATTTGGATTCAGTGCCTTTTCTTTTTGTTTAACATCATTACAAATGATCAATAAAGATCCATCTGTTATCACTTAACATATTTCACTTTTCCAACAAGCGAGTTGATTTCTTTAGTAAGTTTAATCGGGTTCCATTTACCGAACGACACACACTCTTTGATGCATTTTAAAACTACTTTAAACTCTGGCATCACATCTGCCTCTCCTTCAACTTCCGAGATAGAAGATTTTGTTTGCTGTCTTGACTTTTTGCGTTTACGCCTAATTTTTGGAGTTTCACAAACTCCTTCATTATCCCCGCCATCAAAAACCCACATCCATTTCTCCAAGTTCACTTCCTGACACATCATTTCTGTCTGACATCTCCCGACACTGAAAACCTCCACCGGTTCGCCTGGCGGCAGCAGCCTCTGTCCAGGCCTGTCCACCTCCACCTCCTTCTGCCAGCGTTCTCCCAAACCTCTGGTTCTTCTTGTTCTTCTTCTTGATTTTAAATGGCGGTTGACAAGCAACAATTTGGCGCATTACCGCCACCAACCGGTAAGGAATGTGAATCAGGTGGTTGAAAGTCACCCATATTATCCTTTTTTTAGAAATCATTTTTTACATTCGAAGAAGAAGCTTGGAAAAGGCTTTAAGATATCTTTTCGAGTATCCGGAGATTTTGTTGTTTGTCTGCTTGTCTGTAGAATCTGAGCTCAGGACTAGAATCTGAACACAGGTTCCCCAGAAGAGAAGAGCCTGTCTCTACCTTAAGTCTATGAAACTGCCCCTTTTAATCATTGCTGGGCAGACCGTGGCTCCGTAAACCAACCAGCTGTCTGGCAAGCCAAACCTGCCATGAATCAACATTTTTACCACACCTCTGATTGAAAAGTTAGGCACAAAATTCCTTTTTATAAGTCAAGACGCCACAAAATACGGTGAAAATCCTGCCAGAACGCCAGTTTTACAGTCATGGAATGATGCTTTTTTACATCATATGGTGTAAAAAAATTTTTTCCCGTATCTATAACGCCTTCTAAAACTGCATTTTCTAAAATTATGGTAGGCCCTTCCCATATTTTTCTCATCCACTTAATTTAAGCTCCAGCCACTAATAAAAGTAGAAATGCAGGCCACACTAATTCATCACAGATAAACTGTGCTGTAAAGAGATTAGATTTTTTCCTGTACTTCGTCTATTCTGCACCACTCAGTGTCAGTCTTTGCTTTTGTAGTCATCCCATTACTCATTTTGATGTATTTAAAGTCCAATACAGCCAACAAAATGCAAAATACTTTTGTCTGAAAGTAGTGAAGACCATAATTTTTATTACAACTCAGTTCTGCACTATTCAAATAAATTCCACTGTTAACAATAGCCTTGAAATATAATTTCAATAATTTCAACAAGTTTTATTGTTTGCACGTCTATGTAAAACAGCAGAAATGAATTTTTGAAAACAGAGTTGTGGCAGTAGTACTTTTTTCCACCTTTAGAGGGCACTCCCACCTCAGCTAGTCTACAGAAAATTGATCCATGACTAGCCCATATGCGTTTTAAAAAATAAATCAGTGTTATCTATGTTACCTATCTATTTTAACTATTTGGTGGTTTTAATCTGGTTAAATAAAGCCATTAAATATGCTGTAACCTTCTGATGTTTTTCTCTGAAAAATTACTGGAACGATCCTTTCTATGTGCTGGCATGCAGAAATGACTGAAAAAGAAGCCTATTATTAAAACAAATAAAAAATCATTGTCACTTTTACTGCCTGCCCTTCTTTCGTTTTCTTCTTCATAGTAAATATCAGAAATATGTAGAGTGAGCATCGACATGAATTTCTCATACATTCTACAAAACAAATACATTTCATTGCATCTATCTCCTTCAATCATTGAAAGCTTATAGAAATGTTTAAACTACTTATTTAGTTTTCCATACAACTCAGATATGCTATTAATAACTTGATCAATACAATAACGTGGTGTTCTATAAAAACAAGTAATTATTATATTTTTTTATCAAAATTTCTTTCAATCGTTACACATTTAATTATTTTCTTAACAGCATTGTCATGTTACCATCAACTCTAAAATAAAGGGCCCACACCTCCTCTTTTGTTCTAACATGTCACACCCCTCAAAATTATCTTTATCACCACTCACACGTCTCTGAAAGTGCCAATACAGTAAAGTTTCTTTTTAAATTGTTCAAAATACTACCCAATATGGTAAAAGGTACTTGAAAGCGATTACAGAAGTATTTCATTTTAACATAAAGGTTGTCTTCTCTATTACAAGTTTACCATATTTATTTCTTGTGTTTTCCTTTATTACAAAGTCTTTGTGACATTTAGCATCTTACCATCTACAAATATGCAGAACTGAGTTTAGTAAAGGCGGAAATGTCAGGTCTCTGAGTAATTCTTTCCAATCACTGTAATCACTGTAACTGTAACAGCAGGCGCCCGACATTGTGTCTCAACTGCTCTTTTCATGCATCTCTGTCCTGTCCTGAACACCCACTACTGACCCAAAAGCTCTTTAAAAACTCAGCTTCAATCTACTCACAGCTATATAAATAAGGCAAATATATTTTGGGATTCTATCCTGTTAAGCAGTGGATCAAACCTGAAAGACTGGGCCTACAGATCTGCAGTATGTCTAGAGAAAGAAGAATGAACTGTCATATAATGCTGAGTCTTTGTGGGACCAACGTGCAGATGAACGTTCGGGAGCAGCATGGTGAGTTGAATAGCTTCTCTTTAATAATAATAATATGAAACAGGGAGAAACTTACAGCGGAAACCAGACGGTGCAAACGGACATGGAGCAGGTAGCAAACAGTAGGAGCCGGTGACAAACAATGAAAACCAGAGAGAATAAATACTGAGGGAAGTCGAATAATGGACCAAGGAGCTGAGGGGGTAATTAAGGAGGGAATCATGCGCAGCTCCAGAGGGAATGCTGGAGAACTGAAGGAAAATGACTAGTTGGCACAGATGAGCATGGAGAACAGGAAGGTAACAGATGACTAAACATAATGAATTTAATAAGCCTGAGTAGACTAATAATAAAGCAAGTAAAGAACATAGTAGTGCAAAAAAGGTAAACAGAACTCAAACCCAAAACTTAACACAGGCAGATTCTGAACAATAAGCTGAAAAGGAACACAATGCCTACAGTGAAGCATGGTGGTGGCTCAGTGATACACTGGGGCTGCTTTGCTTTATCTGACACTGGAGATCTGCAGCCTGTGGAGAGCAAGATGGATTCAATCAAGTAGCAGGAACGCTGGCAGAGGGTTGTGTCTGGCTAGAAATCACTAATACTTCAGGTCATAGCAGCAAAACAGGGCTCTAATATATACTGAAGATGCTTGTCATCCAGGGTTTGAATAATTATGAGACTGCAGCAGCCATTAAAGGTGGCATTTGTAATGAATTTAAAGAAAATATTAGTAATATTAGTTGTGCAGAGCTGTTAAAATTGTTCTTGTTCAATTTGTTCACTGCAAAGGCTGCTACAGGAAGGGGTTTAAATACATTTATATGCAACTATTTGCAAAGGAGTAAAGATTAGATTATGAATGTAAACTGGGGTGGGGGAGACAGGTTTTTATTCTGTGGAATAAATAAACAAATACAAAAACCCACAACGTAGATAACACTCGATATAAATATTACACAAAACATTATGAAAATTTGTTAATTGAGCACTTTTCAAAACCTACATTAAAATGTGTTTAAAAATATACAAGCAACAAAACAACCAAGAAAACACAACAATCTGTAGGAAATAAAACAACAGAAAGAGAAGCAAGCTCAAAAAGACTTGCAAAACCACCTTTGAAAAAATGACGACCTTTCAGGGCCCAAATTCAGAAAGCAGGGTTAGTGAGAACTCAGAGTAAGTCCTGGGGAAAGTATCTGCATTCCCCGGGTCTTTGGTTTCAGAAGGCCAGGTAGCTGTTACCCTGAGTCAAATTACCCCTACAGCTTACTCTGTGACCCAATCCTGCTCGGTAGCAGGGTTTATTAAACCAACCCTGGGTCTGGTCTATGTTTTAGCTAAGATCTGGAACAAGGAAAGTGTCAGAAATAGAATGATCTCTTCTGGAAGACCCTGGAGACGGAACGCAACCACTCCACAGAAATCTCCGTCAGGAGTGGGTGATCAGGCTGAGAATAGATGTCTTATCATTTTCCAGGAGAATATATATATAGAGCGTTACAGTTTTTCACCATAGTCAATAATTTATCTCAATATTCTCAGTTCTTGTAATGTTTGTATAACAGAGGTGAGGCAGAAAATCCTTCAAAGGCATCTGTACGTCGTGCTGTCAGGAATGTTATTGTTGCACCTGAACTATTATTGTATAGCGGAGGTTTCCAGGATATTAATCACAAGCATTCAGTGGAGTCAGGTTGTCCCTGTCTGTCACTAAGGGGCACCTGGGTCCAATCCCTGACATAGGTTGCGCTGATGTTGTGTTTTATTTAATGTATATTTTATCATCAGATACAAATAGCTTAGGTTTAGTAACATTTTATTTTAAACAGGAGCACCTTGAACATTTATAAGTAGCTTTGCAATCTGAATAATAACAATAAGTAAGAAGAGAAGAATGTCACAGAATTGCAGTTATCAGTGAATACAGTAATTAAATTTGTATCACATTTTGATACTTTAAGCATCATCTATTCATATATTTCTGGGTTTCTTGGCTTAACTGGCTGCATACATGACAGTTTCATCCACTGCTGCTTCACTAAATAAATGAGATTATGTTTTATTTGTTTTATGTTTATATTATATTGCACAGTAATTTAATTAATCTGAGTATGCCTTGTTGATAACCACACAGCATATTCAAAATGAACTTATCCTCGGGTTTATTCTTCTGTACTATACAGCCAGGTTGTTTTTCCTGAGTGGTTCTTATAGCTTTTAGTCTGGTAACGCCTTCTCTTTTAGTGATGTATGAACCTGGAGGCTTTCATAGCCTTTTGCTTTGTTGCTGACACACCTGAATGTCCCCACTGTGGGACAATAAAGGATTTTCAATTCTATTCTGAATTAAATACACTTAATCAATACAAATGTAGTTGACAGCAGCTGATTTTAGTTTTGTACTGTGAAGTTCATATGTGATGTAGCCACATAATCAGCTATCAGAAAGCCAAGTGGCTTGGGTCTGTACATGACACATAAAGTGGTTTGTAAAAGTATTCAAACCCTTTGAACCTTTCCACATATTGTTACATCACAACCAAAAACATAAATATATCTTATTGGAACTTTATCTGAAAGACCAACACAAAGTGGTATACAATTGTGAAGTGGAATGAAAATTATACATTATTTCTTTTTTTACAAATAAAAAACTGTCAATACTTTGTGGAACCACCTTTTGCTGCAGTTAGAGCTGCAAGTATTTTAGCGTATGTCTCTACCAGCTTTGCACATCCAGTGACTGAAATTGTTGCCCTTTCTTCTTTGCAAAACAGCTCAAGCTCAGTCAGATTAGATGGAGAGCGTTTGTAAACAGCAGTTTTCAGATCTTGTCACAGATTCTTGATTGGGTCTAGGTCTGGACTTTGACTGGGCCATTCTAACACAATATGTTTTGTTTTAAACCATTCCATTGTACCCCTGGCTTTATGTTCAGGGTCGTTGTCTTGCTGGAAGGTGAACCTCAGCCCTAGTCTCAAGTCTTTTGCAGACTCCAGCAGGTTTTCTAACCCTAACCCTGCCCTGTATTTGGCTCCATCCATCTTACCATCAACTCTGACCACCATCCCTGACCCTGCTAAAGAGAAGCAGCCCCAGAGCATGATGCTGCCACCACCATATTTGACAGAGGAGATGGTGTGTTGTGGAGTGTTAGTTCTCCGCCACACATAGCGTTTTGGATTTTGGCCAAAAAGTTCAATTTTGGTCTCGTCTGACCAAAGCACCTTCTTCCACATGTTTGCTGGGTCTCCAACATGGCTTCTGGCAAACTGCAAATGGGACTTCTTATAGCTTTCTTTTGCCACTCTCCCATAAAGGCCACATTTGTGCAATGCACGACTAATAGTTGTCCTGTGGGCATATTCGCCCACCTGAGCTGTGACTCTCCAGATGGGGGGCAGCATCTATTCAATTCAATTCAGTTTATTTCTATAGCGCCAATTCACAACACATGTCGTCTCAAGGCACTTCACAAAAGTCAGGTACATACATTCCAATTAATCTTAATCATTGAACAGTGCAGTCAGAGTTAGTTATTTATTCAAACTGGATAAAAAGTTTTTCTGTCTAAGGAAACCCAGCAGATTGCATCCAGTCAGTGACTTGCAGCATTCACTCCTCCTGGATGAGCATGTAGAGACAGTGGACAGTCACTGGCATTGACTTTGCAGCAATCCCTCATACTGAGCATGCATGTAGCGACAGTGGAGAGGAAAAACTCCCTTTTAACAGGAAGAAACCTCCAGCAGAACCAGAACCAGGCTCAGTGTGAGCGGCCATCTGCCACGACCGACTGGGGGTTAGAGAGAACAGAGCAGAGACACAAAGAGAACAAAGAAGCACTGATCCAGGAGTACTTTCTATGGGAAGGAAAAGTAAATGTTAATGGATGTAGCTCCTTTAGTCATTTCACCTAGAAAGAAAGAACAGATAAACTCTGAGCCAGTTTTCAAGGTTAGAGTCTGAAAGAGAGCACAGAGTTAGTTACAGTAAAAGCTCAGTCAGTAGCTATGTCCAGGAGAGAGAAAGGGTTAAACACTAAAAGACAGGGCCATGTGGATCATCGGTAGAGGGTGAGCATTAAGTTGTTGCCAGCAGAAGCTTGGAGGATTCCCCTCTCCAGAAAGGTGTTACAGGTAGACACAGAGTCAATAATACAAAATTGAAGAGTAGTGTGAGAATGTAGCGAATAGGGTGAAAGTGGTCATTATGTCCTCCAGCAGCCTAAGCCTATAGCAGCATAATTACTCATAATAGCTCAGGATAACCTAAGCCACTCTAACTATAGGCTTTATCAAAAAGGAAAGTTTTAAGCCTGGTCTTAAAAGTAGACAGTTTGTCCATCTAGAGCCCACTGATGGCCACTGTTATACTAAAAACCTCAACGATTGGGATACCTCTCTCTGTCAGATTGACCATAACCATTGGAAAAGAGAGGGGGTCATACAAGTAGCAGAAATGGAAGGTGTGTTTGCAGATTGAATGCAGATGAAAGACATCAGTATTTCACTCTCAGCACACAGGCTGTATTTTACCACAGTCAAATAGGAAAAAGTTTGTAATAGCATAACGTTCATACAGAATCGAAAAAAGCATCAACCAAAGAAAGCAAATCGCATCTGATGAATTACGGTAAAATACTGACATTATAATTACCTGGCGTTGTCCCATTGAGCTTTTCAACAAGCCCATTGGTCTGGGGATGACCAGACAATGGCTGCGCTCAATGACCAACATTTTACAAAGCTCATTGTTCAACTGTTGGCAGAAATTATTAAATGCTGTTATCGATTAAAAAAAAAAAAACTTTTCTTGGATTACTTAAATGCCAAAATTGTTTCAGTTGCATTCCAGATCTGATCATTAAATAGTTTATTTATATACGGTACTGTGCACAAGTTTTAGGCAGGTGTGAAAAAATTCTGTAAAGAAAGAATGCTTCCAGAAATATAAATGATGATTGTTCATTTTTATAAATTTACAAAATGCTAAGTGAGCAAACCCAAACATACAGCCAAAGTCATTAAGAATTATCTTCAGCATAAAGAAGAACAAGACTTACTGGAAGTGATGGTGTGGCCCCACAGAGCCCTGATCTTAACATCATGGAGTGTGTCTGGGATTACATGAAGAGACAGAAGGATGTGAGAAAGCCTCCATCCACAGAAGATCTGTGGTTAGTTCTCCAAGATGTTTGGAACAACCTACCAGCCGAGTTCCTTCAAAAACTTTGTGCAAGTCTACCTAGAAGAACTGATGGTGTTTTAAAGGCAAAGGGTGGTGACACCAAATATTGATTTGATTTAGATTTCTCTTCTGTTGATTCACTGCATTTTGCTAATTGATGAAAATAAATGATTAACACTTTCATTTTTGAAAGCATTCTATAATGTAAGTGGGTTTACTTGTTCTGGGTTCATTTGTGACCTCCTAGGTGAGTCCTCGATGCATTCCTGGATTAAATTTGGTAGGCCGGCCTCCCCAATGCAGGTTCTCCACTGTTCCATGTTCACTCAATTTGTGGATAGAGGTTGACTTTGGTTCTCTGTTGTCCCAAAGCCTTCATGACGGTTTTGTAGCCCCTTCCAGACCCATAAATGTCGAACACTTCATATTTCAAGCTTTTCATCTTTTGAAAATTTGATGATTTAAAACATTTCAGTCTGTGTAATATTTATCTTTCTGCACTACCCAGGGGCTCCTGATACCTACAGTTTTTAGTTAAACTCATGACTGATTATAAAGGCAACTTGTATACATTCCTGTAAAAAACTAAATGACAATAATCTCTATGTCCAGTGTTTTTTGTATATCTCTAAAAACACTTTACAAAACATCGTTCTACTGTTCTTCATTCCCTCAGGTGTTCTGCAGCATCATGTCTGTTATTACGTGGGAGGTTGCTGCTGGTCACTTTCTCATAACCAAAGAGAGGAACTCTGTTCTTGATGAAAATATATCAGACACTGTAGAAATAAAAAAGAAATGGGAGGACCGACAACCGCAATCAATCAACGAAAAACAGGTTGAACTGTGCATCTTTCAGAATGAAGAGCAACTTTTAGTGAAGGAGGAGACCAACACCTCACTTGTGACTCCTGCTTATAAGGAAATATTCCACAATGGACCAGAGCTGCAGCAGATGATGGAGACAAAGGAGGAATTAGAACTGGAAATTGTCAAGATTAAGGAGGAACAGGAGGACCTCTGCTGTAATCTGGAAGGGCAGCTTTTAGTGAAGCAAGAGTGCAACACCTTAAAGGTGACTGCTGCACATGAGGAAAAATTCCACAGAGAACCAGAACTTGTAAAGATTGAACAGGAGGAACCAGAACCAAAGCAGACGATTGAGACAAAAGACGAATCAGAACCTTGGCCCGTTAAAGAAGAACAAGTTCAACTCAACATCTTTCAGGATGAAGAGCAATTTTTAGTGAAACAGGAGACTGATTCGTTTATTCTGACTCCCACTGATCAAAAAGACTCCAGTGAACCAGAAAGAATTAAGAATCATCTGCTCTGTTCAACCTGCCCTGAAGCTGAAAATCAACATCAACAAGGAAGCCATCAGCAAGACTCTGGATTAAATAATGACAAAGAGCTGAAGCCAAAGAAAAGATGCAAAAAACCCAGAAAACAAGGTGACAATTTAGACAACTCAAAGCTAATAGAGCATAAAAAGAAATTACCCTTATGTGAAGTATGTGGCAAAATGTTTCACTACTCGACAAATCTTAACCGTACACATGAGAACTCATACAGGTGAGAAGCCCTTTGCTTGCAAACTATGTGATAAATCTTTCATTAACAGTAGTAATTTGATTTGTCACATGAGAACTCATACAGGTGAGAAGCCTTTCTCATGCCTTACCTGTGGAAAAGGTTTCCCTAGGCAACCCGCCTTGACTGCACACATGAGAACTCACACAGGTGAGAAGCCGTATCCTTGTGAGTTATGTGAAAAATCGTACCGAGATCGTAGTAATTTGGTGCGACACATGAGAACTCACACGGGTGAGAAGCCTTATTCTTGTAAAGTATGTGGCAAATCTTACAGTGGCAGTAGTCAGTTGACCTATCACATAACAACTCACACAGGTGAGAAGCCTTTCTCATGTCTGACCTGTGGAAAAGCTTTCAACAAGCAAAGTACCTTGACTGTGCACATCAGAACTCACACAGGTGAGAAACCATACTCCTGTGACCTTTGTGAGAAATCTTTTCGAGAGAGTAATGATTTGACTTGTCACATGAGAACTCACACTGGTGAGAAGCCATTTTCCTGTGAATTGTGTAAGAAATCTTTCAGGTGGAGAAATGTTCTCAATCGACACATGAGAACTCACAGGTAAGACGCACTGTCAGATGCAAATTGACTGAAAGCAGAGTTAATCTTAGTATGTTCTACAAACTTTAACAAAAACACAGTTCTGTGTTTGAGAAGGAGAAATCATTATTTCATTGCTAAAGCTAACATTTTAACCTCTGTAATTCGAATCACAGAACCATCTACTGGACACGAAAAGGACAGTTTGGATAAATACTGCATTCAATAGGGGCCTCATGTATAAAGACTTGTGTGGATTTCCAATTAAAACATGGCCTACATTTAAATCCAGAAAACAGTTTAAGCACAGAGAAAAATCCAGATCTACGAAGCTGAAAGATTTCCAAGCATGTTTTTGTTGTACATTCCAACCAACTGGGAATTCAGCGCATATGTGGGAATAGCAGACTCCTCCTTATGGCACGCCGCCATTTCCAAATGCAGCTAAATGTAAATTTGACCGGCTCTAATATCTGTTGCCTGTGCACTCAAAAATCCCGTCCTCAGAACAGGAAGAGGAGGAACTTAAAGCTATGAGACACTCCAAAAGGAGTCATGTAAAAACACAGTCAGCAACTGTTATATATTAATATATTTAAAATGAGACGTCTGTTACTGTTGTACACTATTTACATGGGTCATGCACACTGTTACTGTAAACTAAAACGGGTCCCTAAGAAGTGTGTTCATTCACATACTTACTGGTTTAACCAGCAAAAACAGGAAGCTACTCAGTTTAACCAGACTGGCATCCTTCCCACACTATTGGTTAAAAGCATTTGCAACTTGTAGGCTGGTTGACTAAAATGGATTCCTGGTTACAAAAACGTGTCTGTCATCAATATGTGTACTTTTGAGGCTCTAATTATATGTATTGCTAATGATAATAATGCCATTGTTGTTAAAGGTACTTTCACCACTTTGCACAATCTTTCATAGCCAGTCACAACATTTTATACATGACCTGGAGACATGAAGAAGGCTGTCCACGCTTTCATCACTTCTGCAATCGACTGCTGAAATGCTCGACATCGATGTCCCCCAGTTGTCCGTCACTCACCTCCAACTTGTTCAGAACGCAGCAGCTCGCCTTATAACTAACATCCCCGGGCAGAAACGCCTGTTTGATCTTTCTACACTGGTTTCATGTCTGTCTTTGGACAGATTTTAAACTTTTATTTTTGTTTTTAAGCTCTAAACGGCCCTTCCTGGCCCCCCTTATTATACCTGGACCAGGTCTTCGAGGTCAGATGATTTATTAGCGGTTTCTAGGACATCGCGGTTCCAGAACCGCCCCCTTCTTCACCGCCGCTGACCTCGGTCTTTTAAATCAAAAGTCAAAACCTTTTATTCAGTCAGGCTTTAATAATAAATGTGGCGGCACTTTATTTTGCTTTATACTTGCTTTATTTTTATCTAATCTTTATTAACTAATGTATTGTTTTAATGTTTTCTTTTTGTATGTTAATTGTGACGTGCTTTGGTTTCCTTATTTGGGTTGGAAAGGGCTATATAAATAAACTGAATTATGGCTGAATTATTGGATCATCATGGGTCTCTGTTGTTGTGTTCACATTAACAGTTTCCAGTAAACCCAGTAAGCATGGCCATCGCTCAGCTAACTGCCATGGAGTTGTCGTGGGGCTGCGCTCATTTCTATAGTTTTATACTTGTGTGGAAAACGGCAATGTGCATCACTTTGTTTGTGGCCTCGGGTGCTTTAAGATCCTGGACATTCTCCTGTTTAATTCCTGTTTCTTATAGCAATACTAATTCCTGATTATGTATCACCAAACCGGTTAATTCGAACTCTGTTCCAGTTAAAGCAATGATGTGGTTTTCTGTTTAGAGACTAAAATGGGCTGTAAAGTTCACCCTGTTCTTTCTTTATTTTTACTAAACCTTTATTTAACCAAATTTGAATTTTATTAGGAAATTGTTCTTTCTCACAAATATGAAGTAATCCGACTCAGATCAGTGATCTTATAGCATTTTACGCAAATTGTAGAACCTTAAGATCTTTTGACCAAGGTCTTTCTGTTTTTTCCCATTCCTGAATAAAGAGCTTAACTTCTCTGTGCAGGAACCCAGACTTCAGACTCTTGGATGCTATGAATGACAACCTAA
This sequence comes from Crenichthys baileyi, assembly GCA_036173005.1. Lineage (NCBI taxonomy): Eukaryota > Metazoa > Chordata > Actinopteri > Cyprinodontiformes > Goodeidae > Crenichthys > Crenichthys baileyi. The sequence goes on along the minus strand of JAHHUM010002719.1, from coordinate 145,624 downwards.
AGTTTACGGGCCCCATTTCAAGAAGCAGGGTTAACGAGCTCTGAGTAGAAAGGTGCAACCCAGCAGGCACAAAAAGGACACGACAGCAAATCAATATGAAATATGAAAAATCTAGTTAAATAAGGTAAGGTACAGTTAGCTATTGTTATGTTTAACCTTTACCAACTGAATGACACAGCATTCACTGACTATATACAACATATGCAATTTGTGTAAAAAGTTAAAGGTTGGCTCATGACTTAATATGAAAAAGAGTAGACATGCAACTGAAATTTAGATATTTTTCTGTCTTTAGAGCTTCCTGTGAAACAGCTGTACAAGGTGTGCTTACAAGAAAACATAGAAACATGTATAATCAGAAAGCAAAACGTAAAAATGCAGCTGCAGAAAACAAGTTGAAATACAACTGCTGGAGCATCAGTTAAATGTGGGTGAGGTGCCCACAGAGGTGGATGATATTATTTGTATGAAGAAACTATCAATAACTACTGGATTTCACTCGCAGACAGTAAAGAAACTTCAAGAAATTAAATCACTTGTCTTTAGTTGGGAACTGATTGGTAAATCGTAAATTATAACAAATGTTATTTGTATAAATGAATACATAAGGGAAGCCTAGCACTTGGTGTAGACTCAAGTAAATTACAGTGGCTTGTGAAGGTATTCGTACCCCTTGGACTTTTCCACATATTGTCACATTACAACCACGAACATAAATATATTTGGAATTTTATGTGAAAGACCACCATAAAGTGGTATACAATTGTGAAGTGTAACGAAAATTATACATGATTTAAAAAAATTCTTTTTAACTAATAAAAAACTGAAAAGTGCGGTGTGCAAAAGTATTTACCCCCCTTTACTCTTAGTGCAACCGTTTGCCTTCAGAAGTTGCCTGATGATTGCTATTGACTAGAGTCTAATCTAATCTCAGTACAGATAAAGCTGCTCTGTGATAGCCTCAGAGGTGCACTGTTCAATCCATCATCCGGAAATGGAAAGAGTATGGCACAACTGGAAACCTACCAAGACAAGGACATCCACCTAAACTTACAGGTCAAACAAGGAGAGCACTGATCAGAGATTTTGCATTATTTGCTGTTATTTCAGCTTTTAACTTTGTTCTCTCTCTTTTCTCTTCCTAGAAGCTACACCTGGCCTGACTCTGTGTCTACCTGTGACACCTTTCTGGAGAGGGGCATCGTCCGAGCTTCTGCTGGCAACAACTTAATGCTCACCTTCTACCGATGATCCACATGGCCCTGTCTTTTAGTGTTTAACCTTTTCTCTCTCCTAGACATGGCGATTGACTGAGCTTTTACTGTAACTAACTCTATGTGCTCTCTTCAGACTTTAACCTTGAAAACTGTCTCAGAGTTTATCTGTTCTTTCTTTCTAGGTGAAACGACTAAAGGAGCTACATCCATTAACATTTACTTTTCCTTCCCATAGAAAGTACTCCTGGATCAGTGCTTCTTTGTTCTCTTTGTGTCTCTGCTCTGTTCTCTCTAACCCCCAGTCGGTCGTGGCAGATGGCCGCTCACACTGAGCCTGGTTCTGGTTCTGCTGGAGGTTTCTTCCTGTTAAAAGGGAGTTTTTCCTCTCCACTGTCGCTACATGCATGCTCAGTATGAGGGATTGCTGCAAAGTCAATGCCAGTGACTGTCCACTGTCTCTACATGCTCATCCAGGAGGAGTGAATGCTGCAAGTCACTGACTGGATGCAATCTGCTGGGTTTCCTTAGACAGAAAAACTTTTTATCCAGTTTGAATAAATAACTAACTCTGACTGCACTGTTCAATGATTAAGATTAATTGGAATGTATGTACCTGACTTTTGTGAAGTGCCTTGAGACGACATGTGTTGTGAATTGGCGCTATAGAAATAAACTGAATTGAATTGAATAGATGCTGCCCCCCATCTGGAGAGTCACAGCTCAGGTGGGCGAATATGCCCACAGGACAACTATTAGTCGTGCATTGCACAAATGTGGCCTTTATGGGAGAGTGGCAAAAGAAAGCTATAAGAAGTCCCATTTGCAGTTTGCCAGAAGCCATGTTGGAGACCCAGCAAACATGTGGAAGAAGGTGCTTTGGTCAGACGAGACCAAAATTGAACTTTTTGGCCAAAATCCAAAACGCTATGTGTGGCGGAGAACTAACACTCCACAACACACCATCTCCTCTGTCAAATATGGTGGTGGCAGCATCATGCTCTGGGGCTGCTTCTCTTTAGCAGGGTCAGGGATGGTGGTCAGAGTTGATGGTAAGATGGATGGAGCCAAATACAGGGCAGGGTTAGGGTTAGAAAACCTGCTGGAGTCTGCAAAAGACTTGAGACTAGGGCTGAGGTTCACCTTCCAGCAAGACAACGACCCTGAACATAAAGCCAGGGGTACAATGGAATGGTTTAAAACAAAACATATTGTGTTAGAATGGCCCAGTCAAAGTCCAGACCTAGACCCAATCAAGAATCTGTGACAAGATCTGAAAACTGCTGTTTACAAACGCTCTCCATCTAATCTGACTGAGCTTGAGCTGTTTTGCAAAGAAGAAAGGGCAACAATTTCAGTCACTGGATGTGCAAAGCTGGTAGAGACATACGCTAAAATACTTGCAGCTCTAACTGCAGCAAAAGGTGGTTCCACAAAGTATTGACAGTTTTTTATTTGTAAAAAAAGAAATAATGTATAATTTTCATTCCACTTCACAATTGTATACCACTTTGTGTTGGTCTTTCAGATAAAGTTCCAATAAGATATATTTATGTTTTTGGTTGTGATGTAACAATATGTGGAAAGGTTCAAAGGGTTTGAATACTTTTACAAACCACTTTATGTGTCATGTACAGACCCAAGCCACTTGGCTTTCTGATAGCTGATTATGTGGCTACATCACATATGAACTTCACAGTACAAAACTAAAATCAGCTGCTGTCAACTACATTTGTATTGATTAAGTGTATTTAATTCAGAATAGAATTGAAAATCCTTTATTGTCCCACAGTGGGGACATTCAGGTGTGTCAGCAACAAAGCAAAAGGCTATGAAAGCCTCCAGGTTCATACATCACTAAAAGAGAAGGCGTTACCAGACTAAAAGCTATAAGAACCACTCAGGAAAAACAACCTGGCTGTATAGTACAGAAGAATAAACCCGAGGATAAGTTCATTTTGAATATGCTGTGTGGTTATCAACAAGGCATACTCAGATTAATTAAATTACTGTGCAATATAATATAAACATAAAACAAATAAAACATAATCTCATTTATTTAGTGAAGCAGCAGTGGATGAAACTGTCATGTATGCAGCCAGTTAAGCCAAGAAACCCAGAAATATATGAATAGATGATGCTTAAAGTATCAAAATGTGATACAAATTTAATTACTGTATTCACTGATAACTGCAATTCTGTGACATTCTTCTCTTCTTACTTATTGTTATTATTCAGATTGCAAAGCTACTTATAAATGTTCAAGGTGCTCCTGTTTAAAATAAAATGTTACTAAACCTAAGCTATTTGTATCTGATGATAAAATATACATTAAATAAAACACAACATCAGCGCAACCTATGTCAGGGATTGGACCCAGGTGCCCCTTAGTGACAGACAGGGACAACCTGACTCCACTGAATGCTTGTGATTAATATCCTGGAAACCTCCGCTATACAATAATAGTTCAGGTGCAACAATAACATTCCTGACAGCACGACGTACAGATGCCTTTGAAGGATTTTCTGCCTCACCTCTGTTATACAAACATTACAAGAACTGAGAATATTGAGATAAATTATTGACTATGGTGAAAAACTGTAACGCTCTATATATATATTCTCCTGGAAAATGATAAGACATCTATTCTCAGCCTGATCACCCACTCCTGACGGAGATTTCTGTGGAGTGGTTGCGTTCCGTCTCCAGGGTCTTCCAGAAGAGATCATTCTATTTCTGACACTTTCCTTGTTCCAGATCTTAGCTAAAACATAGACCAGACCCAGGGTTGGTTTAATAAACCCTGCTACCGAGCAGGATTGGGTCACAGAGTAAGCTGTAGGGGTAATTTGACTCAGGGTAACAGCTACCTGGCCTTCTGAAACCAAAGACCCGGGGAATGCAGATACTTTCCCCAGGACTTACTCTGAGTTCTCACTAACCCTGCTTTCTGAATTTGGGCCCTGAAAGGTCGTCATTTTTTCAAAGGTGGTTTTGCAAGTCTTTTTGAGCTTGCTTCTCTTTCTGTTGTTTTATTTCCTACAGATTGTTGTGTTTTCTTGGTTGTTTTGTTGCTTGTATATTTTTAAACACATTTTAATGTAGGTTTTGAAAAGTGCTCAATTAACAAATTTTCATAATGTTTTGTGTAATATTTATATCGAGTGTTATCTACGTTGTGGGTTTTTGTATTTGTTTATTTATTCCACAGAATAAAAACCTGTCTCCCCCACCCCAGTTTACATTCATAATCTAATCTTTACTCCTTTGCAAATAGTTGCATATAAATGTATTTAAACCCCTTCCTGTAGCAGCCTTTGCAGTGAACAAATTGAACAAGAACAATTTTAACAGCTCTGCACAACTAATATTACTAATATTTTCTTTAAATTCATTACAAATGCCACCTTTAATGGCTGCTGCAGTCTCATAATTATTCAAACCCTGGATGACAAGCATCTTCAGTATATATTAGAGCCCTGTTTTGCTGCTATGACCTGAAGTATTAGTGATTTCTAGCCAGACACAACCCTCTGCCAGCGTTCCTGCTACTTGATTGAATCCATCTTGCTCTCCACAGGCTGCAGATCTCCAGTGTCAGATAAAGCAAAGCAGCCCCAGTGTATCACTGAGCCACCACCATGCTTCACTGTAGGCATTGTGTTCCTTTTCAGCTTATTGTTCAGAATCTGCCTGTGTTAAGTTTTGGGTTTGAGTTCTGTTTACCTTTTTTGCACTACTATGTTCTTTACTTGCTTTATTATTAGTCTACTCAGGCTTATTAAATTCATTATGTTTAGTCATCTGTTACCTTCCTGTTCTCCATGCTCATCTGTGCCAACTAGTCATTTTCCTTCAGTTCTCCAGCATTCCCTCTGGAGCTGCGCATGATTCCCTCCTTAATTACCCCCTCAGCTCCTTGGTCCATTATTCGACTTCCCTCAGTATTTATTCTCTCTGGTTTTCATTGTTTGTCACCGGCTCCTACTGTTTGCTACCTGCTCCATGTCCGTTTGCACCGTCTGGTTTCCGCTGTAAGTTTCTCCCTGTTTCATATTATTATTATTAAAGAGAAGCTATTCAACTCACCATGCTGCTCCCGAACGTTCATCTGCACGTTGGTCCCACAAAGACTCAGCATTATATGACAGTTCATTCTTCTTTCTCTAGACATACTGCAGATCTGTAGGCCCAGTCTTTCAGGTTTGATCCACTGCTTAACAGGATAGAATCCCAAAATATATTTGCCTTATTTATATAGCTGTGAGTAGATTGAAGCTGAGTTTTTAAAGAGCTTTTGGGTCAGTAGTGGGTGTTCAGGACAGGACAGAGATGCATGAAAAGAGCAGTTGAGACACAATGTCGGGCGCCTGCTGTTACAGTTACAGTGATTACAGTGATTGGAAAGAATTACTCAGAGACCTGACATTTCCGCCTTTACTAAACTCAGTTCTGCATATTTGTAGATGGTAAGATGCTAAATGTCACAAAGACTTTGTAATAAAGGAAAACACAAGAAATAAATATGGTAAACTTGTAATAGAGAAGACAACCTTTATGTTAAAATGAAATACTTCTGTAATCGCTTTCAAGTACCTTTTACCATATTGGGTAGTATTTTGAACAATTTAAAAAGAAACTTTACTGTATTGGCACTTTCAGAGACGTGTGAGTGGTGATAAAGATAATTTTGAGGGGTGTGACATGTTAGAACAAAAGAGGAGGTGTGGGCCCTTTATTTTAGAGTTGATGGTAACATGACAATGCTGTTAAGAAAATAATTAAATGTGTAACGATTGAAAGAAATTTTGATAAAAAAATATAATAATTACTTGTTTTTATAGAACACCACGTTATTGTATTGATCAAGTTATTAATAGCATATCTGAGTTGTATGGAAAACTAAATAAGTAGTTTAAACATTTCTATAAGCTTTCAATGATTGAAGGAGATAGATGCAATGAAATGTATTTGTTTTGTAGAATGTATGAGAAATTCATGTCGATGCTCACTCTACATATTTCTGATATTTACTATGAAGAAGAAAACGAAAGAAGGGCAGGCAGTAAAAGTGACAATGATTTTTTATTTGTTTTAATAATAGGCTTCTTTTTCAGTCATTTCTGCATGCCAGCACATAGAAAGGATCGTTCCAGTAATTTTTCAGAGAAAAACATCAGAAGGTTACAGCATATTTAATGGCTTTATTTAACCAGATTAAAACCACCAAATAGTTAAAATAGATAGGTAACATAGATAACACTGATTTATTTTTTAAAACGCATATGGGCTAGTCATGGATCAATTTTCTGTAGACTAGCTGAGGTGGGAGTGCCCTCTAAAGGTGGAAAAAAGTACTACTGCCACAACTCTGTTTTCAAAAATTCATTTCTGCTGTTTTACATAGACGTGCAAACAATAAAACTTGTTGAAATTATTGAAATTATATTTCAAGGCTATTGTTAACAGTGGAATTTATTTGAATAGTGCAGAACTGAGTTGTAATAAAAATTATGGTCTTCACTACTTTCAGACAAAAGTATTTTGCATTTTGTTGGCTGTATTGGACTTTAAATACATCAAAATGAGTAATGGGATGACTACAAAAGCAAAGACTGACACTGAGTGGTGCAGAATAGACGAAGTACAGGAAAAAATCTAATCTCTTTACAGCACAGTTTATCTGTGATGAATTAGTGTGGCCTGCATTTCTACTTTTATTAGTGGCTGGAGCTTAAATTAAGTGGATGAGAAAAATATGGGAAGGGCCTACCATAATTTTAGAAAATGCAGTTTTAGAAGGCGTTATAGATACGGGAAAAAATTTTTTTACACCATATGATGTAAAAAAGCATCATTCCATGACTGTAAAACTGGCGTTCTGGCAGGATTTTCACCGTATTTTGTGGCGTCTTGACTTATAAAAAGGAATTTTGTGCCTAACTTTTCAATCAGAGGTGTGGTAAAAATGTTGATTCATGGCAGGTTTGGCTTGCCAGACAGCTGGTTGGTTTACGGAGCCACGGTCTGCCCAGCAATGATTAAAAGGGGCAGTTTCATAGACTTAAGGTAGAGACAGGCTCTTCTCTTCTGGGGAACCTGTGTTCAGATTCTAGTCCTGAGCTCAGATTCTACAGACAAGCAGACAAACAACAAAATCTCCGGATACTCGAAAAGATATCTTAAAGCCTTTTCCAAGCTTCTTCTTCGAATGTAAAAAATGATTTCTAAAAAAAGGATAATATGGGTGACTTTCAACCACCTGATTCACATTCCTTACCGGTTGGTGGCGGTAATGCGCCAAATTGTTGCTTGTCAACCGCCATTTAAAATCAAGAAGAAGAACAAGAAGAACCAGAGGTTTGGGAGAACGCTGGCAGAAGGAGGTGGAGGTGGACAGGCCTGGACAGAGGCTGCTGCCGCCAGGCGAACCGGTGGAGGTTTTCAGTGTCGGGAGATGTCAGACAGAAATGATGTGTCAGGAAGTGAACTTGGAGAAATGGATGTGGGTTTTTGATGGCGGGGATAATGAAGGAGTTTGTGAAACTCCAAAAATTAGGCGTAAACGCAAAAAGTCAAGACAGCAAACAAAATCTTCTATCTCGGAAGTTGAAGGAGAGGCAGATGTGATGCCAGAGTTTAAAGTAGTTTTAAAATGCATCAAAGAGTGTGTGTCGTTCGGTAAATGGAACCCGATTAAACTTACTAAAGAAATCAACTCGCTTGTTGGAAAAGTGAAATATGTTAAGTGATAACAGATGGATCTTTATTGATCATTTGTAATGATGTTAAACAAAAAGAAAAGGCACTGAATCCAAATAAAGTTCTGGGTGAGACTGTAGGGGAAAATTCTAGATAGCAGAAAGTGTGTAAGTGGTGTTACTTCAGGTATTTCACCTGAATGATGATATTAAATCGTATCAGGAGGGAAAGTATTTGAAATCAGGCGTTTAAAAAGAAACAGAAATGGAGAAAAGATTGATAGTTTTTCTATCATGGTGAAGTTTGAAGAGAGAACCCTACATGACACAGTATTTGTGGGTTATATGAATTATGATGTCGACCATTTATTCCTCCGCCATTGCGGTGTTTTAAATGACAAAAGTTTGGACATGTGGCGGAGTTTGTAAGGGGAAGCAGAACTGTGGGAGTATGGAGAGCCGTTTCATTCAAAATTAAATAAATAACTAAAAACTGCTATTGATAAATTATTAATAAATATTCCATTGAATAAATAAATACCCCCAGGAAATAAAACAAAATAATTATGGTAAAAGAAATTTTCATCTTATTTTATTTGATTCATCTCAAGATTTATTTAATTTACTTAAATATTTATTTCTTTATCTATTTCATAATGCAGTTTTATTTTGTGACACCTTTTACTTTGTAAAGCTACTTTATGTATATCAGTGACTTTTACTTTTGTACCCTGTTTTTCATTTTAAGCTCTTTTTATTTCATGCTCTTATATTCAAATGAGGGGGCGGGGTTTATCTGTGGGGCGGCGCTGGGACAGCAGGGCGGAGCTCAATTCGTGGATGAGGCCGGCAGAAGCATGCCGCTGCCTGCCAGAAGACAGCATGCCGGAGGGATCCAGGGGATTCTGCGAGGAAGTCCCTGGCTACGGCCGTAAAAGCCTGCCACGGCGGTTGCCACTGTTTTTGTGGAAACCAATGCTGATTATCGGCAAACTGGATGTCGTTATACTCCTGGAGCACCCCCCACAGGGCATCACGAGGGACACAGTCAAATGCTTTCTCCAGGTCCACAAAACCCATGTGGACCGGTTGGGCAAACTCCCATGAAGCCTCGAGTACCCTGTAGAGGGTATAGAGCTGGTCCAGTGTTCCACGGCTGGGACGAAAACCACACTGCTCCTGTCAACCATGACAGCCCCACAACATCCAGAGACTTGAGGTACTCAGGGCGGATCTCATCCACCCCCGAAGCCCTGCCACCGCGGAGCTTTTTAACCACCTCAGTGACTTCAGCCTGGGTGATGAAAGAGTCCAACCCCGAGTCCCCAGCCTCTGTTTCCACCAGGGAATGCGTGATGGAGGATTCAGGAGATCCTCAAAGTACTCCTTCCACCGCGCGATAATGTCCCCAGTCGAGGTCAGCAGCTCCCCACCCCCACTGTAAACAGTGTTGGCGAAGCACTGCTTTCCCCTCCTGAGGCGCCGGACGGTTTGCCAGAATCGCTTCGAGGCCAACCGGTAGTCCTTCTCCATAGCCTCACCGAACTCCTCCCAGGCCCGAGTCGTTGCCTCTGACACCGCCCGGGCCGCGGCACGCTTGGCCTCACGGTACCCATCAGCCGCCTCAGGAGTCCCACAAGCCAACCACAGCTGATAGGACTCCTTCTTCAGCTTAACAGCGTCCCTTACTGCCGGTGTCCACCACCGGGTTCAGGGATTGCCGACGCAACAGGCACCGCAGACCTTACGGCCGCAGCTACGGGCAGCAGCATCGACAATAGATGCGGAGAACATGGTCCAATCGGACTCTATGCTCCAACATCCCTTGGACTCTGGTCAAAGCTCTCCCGGAGGTGAGAGTTGAATACATTCCTGGTGTCCATCAGTGCACTTGGCACCAGGACACCCTAGGCAGGAGGTCAATGATCGACTTTGTTATCGTATCATCAGACCTTCGGCCGGTTTTGGACACTCGGGTGAAGAGAGGGGCTGAGCTGTCCACTGATCACCACCTGGTGGTGAGTTTGAACATGGTGTTCATTATGGACAATCCATGACTAGCACAGAAGTCCAACAACAAAACACCACTCGGATTCAGATCGGGGAGGCCATTCCTCCCGATCACGCCTCTCCAGGTGTCACTGTCGTTTCCCACGTGGGCGTTGAAGACCCCCAGTGGAATAATGGAGTCCCCGGAAGGGGCACTATGCAGCACCCCCGACAGTGACGCCAAGAAGGCCGGGTACTCCGCCCTACCACTCGGCCCGTAGGCCGAGATGACAGTCAGACACCTGTCCCCAACCCGAAGGCGCAGGGATGCGACCCTCTCATCAATTGGGGTATACCCCAACACGAGACGGCTGAACTGGGGGGCAACAAGCAAACCCTCCCCAGCCCGCCGCCTCTCCCCCTGGGCCACTCCAGAGTAGAAGAGAGTCCAGCCCCTCTCGAGGAGATGGGTTCCAGAGCCCACGCTGTGCGTGGAGGCGAGCCCGACTATTTCTAGTCGATATCTCTTGACCTCCCACTCCAGGAGTATGGAATCGAGGGCCCTTTACTAGGGGCCATCCGGTCTCTGTACAAGCGGAGCAGGAGTTTGGTTCGCATTACTGGCACTAAGTCGGACCTGTTCCCGGTGCATGTTGGACTCCGGCAGGGCTGCCCTTTGTCACCGGTCCTGTTCATAACTTTTATGGACAGGATTTCTAGGTGCAGCCAAGGGCTGGAGGGGGTCTGGTTTGGGGACCAGTGGATTTCGTCTCTTCTTTTTGCAGATGACGTGGTCCTGCTGGCCCCCTCTAGCCAAGACCTACAGCATATGCTGGGGCGGTTCGCAGCCGAGTGTGATGCGGCTGGGATGAGGATCAGCTCCTCCAAGTCCGAGGCCTTGGTTCTCGACCGGAAAAGGGGGGCTTGTCCTCTTCTGGTTGGAGGGAGTTCCTGCCTCAAGTGGAGGAGTTTAAGTATCTCTGTGTGTTGTTCACGAGTGAGGGAAGAATGGAGCGGGAGATCGACAGATGAGGGAGGGATGTCGTTATTGTTACTATTGCCTGTTAGTCAGTAATTACTTTCAAATGATGTCATTGTTGGTTTTTATTTAATGAACAGCGTTAGACCCATAACATAAGGTGGCTGTATTTACTTGGATGGAAAATAAATAGCACTATGTGTGTGTATGACGTGCTGAAAGGATGACAAAGACTTATTGCACAAACAGCTTCCACAAAAACAGCGGCAACCGCCGTGGCAGGCTTTTACGGCTGGAGCCAGGGGAGGGATCCAGGGGATTCCTCGCAGAATCCCCTGGATCCCTCCGGCATGCTGTCTTCTGGCAGGCAGCGGCATGCTTCTGCCGGCCTCATCCACGAATTGAGCTCCGCCCTGCTGTCCCAGCGCCGCCCCACAGATAAACCCCGCCCCCTCATTTGAATATAAGAGCATGAAATAAAAAGAGCTTAAAATGAAAAACAGGGTACAAAAGTAAAAGTCACTGATATACATAAAGTAGCTTTACAAAGTAAAAGGTGTCACAAAATAAAACTGCATTATGAAATAGATAAAGAAATAAATATTTAAGTAAATTAAATAAATCTTGAGATGAATCAAATAAAATAAGATGAAAATTTCTTTTACCATAATTATTTTGTTTTATTTCCTGGGGGTATTTATTTATTCAATGGAATATTTATTAATAATTTATCAATAGCAGTTTTTAGTTATTTATTTAATTTTGAATGAAACGGCTCTCCATACTCCCACAGTTCTGCTTCCCCTTACAAACTCCGCCACATGTCCAAACTTTTGTCATTTAAAACACCGCAATGGCGGAGGAATAAATGGTCGACATCATAATTCATATAACCCACAAATACTGTGTCATGTAGGGTTCTCTCTTCAAACTTCACCATGATAGAAAAACTATCAATCTTTTCTCCATTTCTGTTTCTTTTTAAACGCCTGATTTCAAATACTTTCCCTCCTGATACGATTTAATATCATCATTCAGGTGAAATACCTGAAGTAACACCACTTACACACTTTCTGCTATCTAGAATTTTCCCCTACAGTCTCACCCAGAACTTTATTTGGATTCAGTGCCTTTTCTTTTTGTTTAACATCATTACAAATGATCAATAAAGATCCATCTGTTATCACTTAACATATTTCACTTTTCCAACAAGCGAGTTGATTTCTTTAGTAAGTTTAATCGGGTTCCATTTACCGAACGACACACACTCTTTGATGCATTTTAAAACTACTTTAAACTCTGGCATCACATCTGCCTCTCCTTCAACTTCCGAGATAGAAGATTTTGTTTGCTGTCTTGACTTTTTGCGTTTACGCCTAATTTTTGGAGTTTCACAAACTCCTTCATTATCCCCGCCATCAAAAACCCACATCCATTTCTCCAAGTTCACTTCCTGACACATCATTTCTGTCTGACATCTCCCGACACTGAAAACCTCCACCGGTTCGCCTGGCGGCAGCAGCCTCTGTCCAGGCCTGTCCACCTCCACCTCCTTCTGCCAGCGTTCTCCCAAACCTCTGGTTCTTCTTGTTCTTCTTCTTGATTTTAAATGGCGGTTGACAAGCAACAATTTGGCGCATTACCGCCACCAACCGGTAAGGAATGTGAATCAGGTGGTTGAAAGTCACCCATATTATCCTTTTTTTAGAAATCATTTTTTACATTCGAAGAAGAAGCTTGGAAAAGGCTTTAAGATATCTTTTCGAGTATCCGGAGATTTTGTTGTTTGTCTGCTTGTCTGTAGAATCTGAGCTCAGGACTAGAATCTGAACACAGGTTCCCCAGAAGAGAAGAGCCTGTCTCTACCTTAAGTCTATGAAACTGCCCCTTTTAATCATTGCTGGGCAGACCGTGGCTCCGTAAACCAACCAGCTGTCTGGCAAGCCAAACCTGCCATGAATCAACATTTTTACCACACCTCTGATTGAAAAGTTAGGCACAAAATTCCTTTTTATAAGTCAAGACGCCACAAAATACGGTGAAAATCCTGCCAGAACGCCAGTTTTACAGTCATGGAATGATGCTTTTTTACATCATATGGTGTAAAAAAATTTTTTCCCGTATCTATAACGCCTTCTAAAACTGCATTTTCTAAAATTATGGTAGGCCCTTCCCATATTTTTCTCATCCACTTAATTTAAGCTCCAGCCACTAATAAAAGTAGAAATGCAGGCCACACTAATTCATCACAGATAAACTGTGCTGTAAAGAGATTAGATTTTTTCCTGTACTTCGTCTATTCTGCACCACTCAGTGTCAGTCTTTGCTTTTGTAGTCATCCCATTACTCATTTTGATGTATTTAAAGTCCAATACAGCCAACAAAATGCAAAATACTTTTGTCTGAAAGTAGTGAAGACCATAATTTTTATTACAACTCAGTTCTGCACTATTCAAATAAATTCCACTGTTAACAATAGCCTTGAAATATAATTTCAATAATTTCAACAAGTTTTATTGTTTGCACGTCTATGTAAAACAGCAGAAATGAATTTTTGAAAACAGAGTTGTGGCAGTAGTACTTTTTTCCACCTTTAGAGGGCACTCCCACCTCAGCTAGTCTACAGAAAATTGATCCATGACTAGCCCATATGCGTTTTAAAAAATAAATCAGTGTTATCTATGTTACCTATCTATTTTAACTATTTGGTGGTTTTAATCTGGTTAAATAAAGCCATTAAATATGCTGTAACCTTCTGATGTTTTTCTCTGAAAAATTACTGGAACGATCCTTTCTATGTGCTGGCATGCAGAAATGACTGAAAAAGAAGCCTATTATTAAAACAAATAAAAAATCATTGTCACTTTTACTGCCTGCCCTTCTTTCGTTTTCTTCTTCATAGTAAATATCAGAAATATGTAGAGTGAGCATCGACATGAATTTCTCATACATTCTACAAAACAAATACATTTCATTGCATCTATCTCCTTCAATCATTGAAAGCTTATAGAAATGTTTAAACTACTTATTTAGTTTTCCATACAACTCAGATATGCTATTAATAACTTGATCAATACAATAACGTGGTGTTCTATAAAAACAAGTAATTATTATATTTTTTTATCAAAATTTCTTTCAATCGTTACACATTTAATTATTTTCTTAACAGCATTGTCATGTTACCATCAACTCTAAAATAAAGGGCCCACACCTCCTCTTTTGTTCTAACATGTCACACCCCTCAAAATTATCTTTATCACCACTCACACGTCTCTGAAAGTGCCAATACAGTAAAGTTTCTTTTTAAATTGTTCAAAATACTACCCAATATGGTAAAAGGTACTTGAAAGCGATTACAGAAGTATTTCATTTTAACATAAAGGTTGTCTTCTCTATTACAAGTTTACCATATTTATTTCTTGTGTTTTCCTTTATTACAAAGTCTTTGTGACATTTAGCATCTTACCATCTACAAATATGCAGAACTGAGTTTAGTAAAGGCGGAAATGTCAGGTCTCTGAGTAATTCTTTCCAATCACTGTAATCACTGTAACTGTAACAGCAGGCGCCCGACATTGTGTCTCAACTGCTCTTTTCATGCATCTCTGTCCTGTCCTGAACACCCACTACTGACCCAAAAGCTCTTTAAAAACTCAGCTTCAATCTACTCACAGCTATATAAATAAGGCAAATATATTTTGGGATTCTATCCTGTTAAGCAGTGGATCAAACCTGAAAGACTGGGCCTACAGATCTGCAGTATGTCTAGAGAAAGAAGAATGAACTGTCATATAATGCTGAGTCTTTGTGGGACCAACGTGCAGATGAACGTTCGGGAGCAGCATGGTGAGTTGAATAGCTTCTCTTTAATAATAATAATATGAAACAGGGAGAAACTTACAGCGGAAACCAGACGGTGCAAACGGACATGGAGCAGGTAGCAAACAGTAGGAGCCGGTGACAAACAATGAAAACCAGAGAGAATAAATACTGAGGGAAGTCGAATAATGGACCAAGGAGCTGAGGGGGTAATTAAGGAGGGAATCATGCGCAGCTCCAGAGGGAATGCTGGAGAACTGAAGGAAAATGACTAGTTGGCACAGATGAGCATGGAGAACAGGAAGGTAACAGATGACTAAACATAATGAATTTAATAAGCCTGAGTAGACTAATAATAAAGCAAGTAAAGAACATAGTAGTGCAAAAAAGGTAAACAGAACTCAAACCCAAAACTTAACACAGGCAGATTCTGAACAATAAGCTGAAAAGGAACACAATGCCTACAGTGAAGCATGGTGGTGGCTCAGTGATACACTGGGGCTGCTTTGCTTTATCTGACACTGGAGATCTGCAGCCTGTGGAGAGCAAGATGGATTCAATCAAGTAGCAGGAACGCTGGCAGAGGGTTGTGTCTGGCTAGAAATCACTAATACTTCAGGTCATAGCAGCAAAACAGGGCTCTAATATATACTGAAGATGCTTGTCATCCAGGGTTTGAATAATTATGAGACTGCAGCAGCCATTAAAGGTGGCATTTGTAATGAATTTAAAGAAAATATTAGTAATATTAGTTGTGCAGAGCTGTTAAAATTGTTCTTGTTCAATTTGTTCACTGCAAAGGCTGCTACAGGAAGGGGTTTAAATACATTTATATGCAACTATTTGCAAAGGAGTAAAGATTAGATTATGAATGTAAACTGGGGTGGGGGAGACAGGTTTTTATTCTGTGGAATAAATAAACAAATACAAAAACCCACAACGTAGATAACACTCGATATAAATATTACACAAAACATTATGAAAATTTGTTAATTGAGCACTTTTCAAAACCTACATTAAAATGTGTTTAAAAATATACAAGCAACAAAACAACCAAGAAAACACAACAATCTGTAGGAAATAAAACAACAGAAAGAGAAGCAAGCTCAAAAAGACTTGCAAAACCACCTTTGAAAAAATGACGACCTTTCAGGGCCCAAATTCAGAAAGCAGGGTTAGTGAGAACTCAGAGTAAGTCCTGGGGAAAGTATCTGCATTCCCCGGGTCTTTGGTTTCAGAAGGCCAGGTAGCTGTTACCCTGAGTCAAATTACCCCTACAGCTTACTCTGTGACCCAATCCTGCTCGGTAGCAGGGTTTATTAAACCAACCCTGGGTCTGGTCTATGTTTTAGCTAAGATCTGGAACAAGGAAAGTGTCAGAAATAGAATGATCTCTTCTGGAAGACCCTGGAGACGGAACGCAACCACTCCACAGAAATCTCCGTCAGGAGTGGGTGATCAGGCTGAGAATAGATGTCTTATCATTTTCCAGGAGAATATATATATAGAGCGTTACAGTTTTTCACCATAGTCAATAATTTATCTCAATATTCTCAGTTCTTGTAATGTTTGTATAACAGAGGTGAGGCAGAAAATCCTTCAAAGGCATCTGTACGTCGTGCTGTCAGGAATGTTATTGTTGCACCTGAACTATTATTGTATAGCGGAGGTTTCCAGGATATTAATCACAAGCATTCAGTGGAGTCAGGTTGTCCCTGTCTGTCACTAAGGGGCACCTGGGTCCAATCCCTGACATAGGTTGCGCTGATGTTGTGTTTTATTTAATGTATATTTTATCATCAGATACAAATAGCTTAGGTTTAGTAACATTTTATTTTAAACAGGAGCACCTTGAACATTTATAAGTAGCTTTGCAATCTGAATAATAACAATAAGTAAGAAGAGAAGAATGTCACAGAATTGCAGTTATCAGTGAATACAGTAATTAAATTTGTATCACATTTTGATACTTTAAGCATCATCTATTCATATATTTCTGGGTTTCTTGGCTTAACTGGCTGCATACATGACAGTTTCATCCACTGCTGCTTCACTAAATAAATGAGATTATGTTTTATTTGTTTTATGTTTATATTATATTGCACAGTAATTTAATTAATCTGAGTATGCCTTGTTGATAACCACACAGCATATTCAAAATGAACTTATCCTCGGGTTTATTCTTCTGTACTATACAGCCAGGTTGTTTTTCCTGAGTGGTTCTTATAGCTTTTAGTCTGGTAACGCCTTCTCTTTTAGTGATGTATGAACCTGGAGGCTTTCATAGCCTTTTGCTTTGTTGCTGACACACCTGAATGTCCCCACTGTGGGACAATAAAGGATTTTCAATTCTATTCTGAATTAAATACACTTAATCAATACAAATGTAGTTGACAGCAGCTGATTTTAGTTTTGTACTGTGAAGTTCATATGTGATGTAGCCACATAATCAGCTATCAGAAAGCCAAGTGGCTTGGGTCTGTACATGACACATAAAGTGGTTTGTAAAAGTATTCAAACCCTTTGAACCTTTCCACATATTGTTACATCACAACCAAAAACATAAATATATCTTATTGGAACTTTATCTGAAAGACCAACACAAAGTGGTATACAATTGTGAAGTGGAATGAAAATTATACATTATTTCTTTTTTTACAAATAAAAAACTGTCAATACTTTGTGGAACCACCTTTTGCTGCAGTTAGAGCTGCAAGTATTTTAGCGTATGTCTCTACCAGCTTTGCACATCCAGTGACTGAAATTGTTGCCCTTTCTTCTTTGCAAAACAGCTCAAGCTCAGTCAGATTAGATGGAGAGCGTTTGTAAACAGCAGTTTTCAGATCTTGTCACAGATTCTTGATTGGGTCTAGGTCTGGACTTTGACTGGGCCATTCTAACACAATATGTTTTGTTTTAAACCATTCCATTGTACCCCTGGCTTTATGTTCAGGGTCGTTGTCTTGCTGGAAGGTGAACCTCAGCCCTAGTCTCAAGTCTTTTGCAGACTCCAGCAGGTTTTCTAACCCTAACCCTGCCCTGTATTTGGCTCCATCCATCTTACCATCAACTCTGACCACCATCCCTGACCCTGCTAAAGAGAAGCAGCCCCAGAGCATGATGCTGCCACCACCATATTTGACAGAGGAGATGGTGTGTTGTGGAGTGTTAGTTCTCCGCCACACATAGCGTTTTGGATTTTGGCCAAAAAGTTCAATTTTGGTCTCGTCTGACCAAAGCACCTTCTTCCACATGTTTGCTGGGTCTCCAACATGGCTTCTGGCAAACTGCAAATGGGACTTCTTATAGCTTTCTTTTGCCACTCTCCCATAAAGGCCACATTTGTGCAATGCACGACTAATAGTTGTCCTGTGGGCATATTCGCCCACCTGAGCTGTGACTCTCCAGATGGGGGGCAGCATCTATTCAATTCAATTCAGTTTATTTCTATAGCGCCAATTCACAACACATGTCGTCTCAAGGCACTTCACAAAAGTCAGGTACATACATTCCAATTAATCTTAATCATTGAACAGTGCAGTCAGAGTTAGTTATTTATTCAAACTGGATAAAAAGTTTTTCTGTCTAAGGAAACCCAGCAGATTGCATCCAGTCAGTGACTTGCAGCATTCACTCCTCCTGGATGAGCATGTAGAGACAGTGGACAGTCACTGGCATTGACTTTGCAGCAATCCCTCATACTGAGCATGCATGTAGCGACAGTGGAGAGGAAAAACTCCCTTTTAACAGGAAGAAACCTCCAGCAGAACCAGAACCAGGCTCAGTGTGAGCGGCCATCTGCCACGACCGACTGGGGGTTAGAGAGAACAGAGCAGAGACACAAAGAGAACAAAGAAGCACTGATCCAGGAGTACTTTCTATGGGAAGGAAAAGTAAATGTTAATGGATGTAGCTCCTTTAGTCATTTCACCTAGAAAGAAAGAACAGATAAACTCTGAGCCAGTTTTCAAGGTTAGAGTCTGAAAGAGAGCACAGAGTTAGTTACAGTAAAAGCTCAGTCAGTAGCTATGTCCAGGAGAGAGAAAGGGTTAAACACTAAAAGACAGGGCCATGTGGATCATCGGTAGAGGGTGAGCATTAAGTTGTTGCCAGCAGAAGCTTGGAGGATTCCCCTCTCCAGAAAGGTGTTACAGGTAGACACAGAGTCAATAATACAAAATTGAAGAGTAGTGTGAGAATGTAGCGAATAGGGTGAAAGTGGTCATTATGTCCTCCAGCAGCCTAAGCCTATAGCAGCATAATTACTCATAATAGCTCAGGATAACCTAAGCCACTCTAACTATAGGCTTTATCAAAAAGGAAAGTTTTAAGCCTGGTCTTAAAAGTAGACAGTTTGTCCATCTAGAGCCCACTGATGGCCACTGTTATACTAAAAACCTCAACGATTGGGATACCTCTCTCTGTCAGATTGACCATAACCATTGGAAAAGAGAGGGGGTCATACAAGTAGCAGAAATGGAAGGTGTGTTTGCAGATTGAATGCAGATGAAAGACATCAGTATTTCACTCTCAGCACACAGGCTGTATTTTACCACAGTCAAATAGGAAAAAGTTTGTAATAGCATAACGTTCATACAGAATCGAAAAAAGCATCAACCAAAGAAAGCAAATCGCATCTGATGAATTACGGTAAAATACTGACATTATAATTACCTGGCGTTGTCCCATTGAGCTTTTCAACAAGCCCATTGGTCTGGGGATGACCAGACAATGGCTGCGCTCAATGACCAACATTTTACAAAGCTCATTGTTCAACTGTTGGCAGAAATTATTAAATGCTGTTATCGATTAAAAAAAAAAAAACTTTTCTTGGATTACTTAAATGCCAAAATTGTTTCAGTTGCATTCCAGATCTGATCATTAAATAGTTTATTTATATACGGTACTGTGCACAAGTTTTAGGCAGGTGTGAAAAAATTCTGTAAAGAAAGAATGCTTCCAGAAATATAAATGATGATTGTTCATTTTTATAAATTTACAAAATGCTAAGTGAGCAAACCCAAACATACAGCCAAAGTCATTAAGAATTATCTTCAGCATAAAGAAGAACAAGACTTACTGGAAGTGATGGTGTGGCCCCACAGAGCCCTGATCTTAACATCATGGAGTGTGTCTGGGATTACATGAAGAGACAGAAGGATGTGAGAAAGCCTCCATCCACAGAAGATCTGTGGTTAGTTCTCCAAGATGTTTGGAACAACCTACCAGCCGAGTTCCTTCAAAAACTTTGTGCAAGTCTACCTAGAAGAACTGATGGTGTTTTAAAGGCAAAGGGTGGTGACACCAAATATTGATTTGATTTAGATTTCTCTTCTGTTGATTCACTGCATTTTGCTAATTGATGAAAATAAATGATTAACACTTTCATTTTTGAAAGCATTCTATAATGTAAGTGGGTTTACTTGTTCTGGGTTCATTTGTGACCTCCTAGGTGAGTCCTCGATGCATTCCTGGATTAAATTTGGTAGGCCGGCCTCCCCAATGCAGGTTCTCCACTGTTCCATGTTCACTCAATTTGTGGATAGAGGTTGACTTTGGTTCTCTGTTGTCCCAAAGCCTTCATGACGGTTTTGTAGCCCCTTCCAGACCCATAAATGTCGAACACTTCATATTTCAAGCTTTTCATCTTTTGAAAATTTGATGATTTAAAACATTTCAGTCTGTGTAATATTTATCTTTCTGCACTACCCAGGGGCTCCTGATACCTACAGTTTTTAGTTAAACTCATGACTGATTATAAAGGCAACTTGTATACATTCCTGTAAAAAACTAAATGACAATAATCTCTATGTCCAGTGTTTTTTGTATATCTCTAAAAACACTTTACAAAACATCGTTCTACTGTTCTTCATTCCCTCAGGTGTTCTGCAGCATCATGTCTGTTATTACGTGGGAGGTTGCTGCTGGTCACTTTCTCATAACCAAAGAGAGGAACTCTGTTCTTGATGAAAATATATCAGACACTGTAGAAATAAAAAAGAAATGGGAGGACCGACAACCGCAATCAATCAACGAAAAACAGGTTGAACTGTGCATCTTTCAGAATGAAGAGCAACTTTTAGTGAAGGAGGAGACCAACACCTCACTTGTGACTCCTGCTTATAAGGAAATATTCCACAATGGACCAGAGCTGCAGCAGATGATGGAGACAAAGGAGGAATTAGAACTGGAAATTGTCAAGATTAAGGAGGAACAGGAGGACCTCTGCTGTAATCTGGAAGGGCAGCTTTTAGTGAAGCAAGAGTGCAACACCTTAAAGGTGACTGCTGCACATGAGGAAAAATTCCACAGAGAACCAGAACTTGTAAAGATTGAACAGGAGGAACCAGAACCAAAGCAGACGATTGAGACAAAAGACGAATCAGAACCTTGGCCCGTTAAAGAAGAACAAGTTCAACTCAACATCTTTCAGGATGAAGAGCAATTTTTAGTGAAACAGGAGACTGATTCGTTTATTCTGACTCCCACTGATCAAAAAGACTCCAGTGAACCAGAAAGAATTAAGAATCATCTGCTCTGTTCAACCTGCCCTGAAGCTGAAAATCAACATCAACAAGGAAGCCATCAGCAAGACTCTGGATTAAATAATGACAAAGAGCTGAAGCCAAAGAAAAGATGCAAAAAACCCAGAAAACAAGGTGACAATTTAGACAACTCAAAGCTAATAGAGCATAAAAAGAAATTACCCTTATGTGAAGTATGTGGCAAATGTTTCACTACTCGACAAATCTTAACCGTACACATGAGAACTCATACAGGTGAGAAGCCCTTTGCTTGCAAACTATGTGATAAATCTTTCATTAACAGTAGTAATTTGATTTGTCACATGAGAACTCATACAGGTGAGAAGCCTTTCTCATGCCTTACCTGTGGAAAAGGTTTCCCTAGGCAACCCGCCTTGACTGCACACATGAGAACTCACACAGGTGAGAAGCCGTATCCTTGTGAGTTATGTGAAAAATCGTACCGAGATCGTAGTAATTTGGTGCGACACATGAGAACTCACACGGGTGAGAAGCCTTATTCTTGTAAAGTATGTGGCAAATCTTACAGTGGCAGTAGTCAGTTGACCTATCACATAACAACTCACACAGGTGAGAAGCCTTTCTCATGTCTGACCTGTGGAAAAGCTTTCAACAAGCAAAGTACCTTGACTGTGCACATCAGAACTCACACAGGTGAGAAACCATACTCCTGTGACCTTTGTGAGAAATCTTTTCGAGAGAGTAATGATTTGACTTGTCACATGAGAACTCACACTGGTGAGAAGCCATTTTCCTGTGAATTGTGTAAGAAATCTTTCAGGTGGAGAAATGTTCTCAATCGACACATGAGAACTCACAGGTAAGACGCACTGTCAGATGCAAATTGACTGAAAGCAGAGTTAATCTTAGTATGTTCTACAAACTTTAACAAAAACACAGTTCTGTGTTTGAGAAGGAGAAATCATTATTTCATTGCTAAAGCTAACATTTTAACCTCTGTAATTCGAATCACAGAACCATCTACTGGACACGAAAAGGACAGTTTGGATAAATACTGCATTCAATAGGGGCCTCATGTATAAAGACTTGTGTGGATTTCCAAATAAAACATGGCCTACATTTAAATCCAGAAAACAGTTTAAGCACAGAGAAAAATCCAGATCTACGAAGCTGAAAGATTTCCAAGCATGTTTTTGTTGTACATTCCAACCAACTGGGAATTCAGCGCATATGTGGGAATAGCAGACTCCTCCTTATGGCACGCCGCCATTTCCAAATGCAGCTAAATGTAAATTTGACCGGCTCTAATATCTGTTGCCTGTGCACTCAAAAATCCCGTCCTCAGAACAGGAAGAGGAGGAACTTAAAGCTATGAGACACTCCAAAAGGAGTCATGTAAAAACACAGTCAGCAACTGTTATATATTAATATATTTAAAATGAGACGTCTGTTACTGTTGTACACTATTTACATGGGTCATGCACACTGTTACTGTAAACTAAAACGGGTCCCTAAGAAGTGTGTTCATTCACATACTTACTGGTTTAACCAGCAAAAACAGGAAGCTACTCAGTTTAACCAGACTGGCATCCTTCCCACACTATTGGTTAAAAGCATTTGCAACTTGTAGGCTGGTTGACTAAAATGGATTCCTGGTTACAAAAACGTGTCTGTCATCAATATGTGTACTTTTGAGGCTCTAATTATATGTATTGCTAATGATAATAATGCCATTGTTGTTAAAGGTACTTTCACCACTTTGCACAATCTTTCATAGCCAGTCACAACATTTTATACATGACCTGGAGACATGAAGAAGGCTGTCCACGCTTTCATCACTTCTGCAATCGACTGCTGAAATGCTCGACATCGATGTCCCCCAGTTGTCCGTCACTCACCTCCAACTTGTTCAGAACGCAGCAGCTCGCCTTATAACTAACATCCCCGGGCAGAAACGCCTGTTTGATCTTTCTACACTGGTTTCATGTCTGTCTTTGGACAGATTTTAAACTTTTATTTTTGTTTTTAAGCTCTAAACGGCCCTTCCTGGCCCCCCTTATTATACCTGGACCAGGTCTTCGAGGTCAGATGATTTATTAGCGGTTTCTAGGACATCGCGGTTCCAGAACCGCCCCCTTCTTCACCGCCGCTGACCTCGGTCTTTTAAATCAAAAGTCAAAACCTTTTATTCAGTCAGGCTTTAATAATAAATGTGGCGGCACTTTATTTTGCTTTATACTTGCTTTATTTTTATCTAATCTTTATTAACTAATGTATTGTTTTAATGTTTTCTTTTTGTATGTTAATTGTGACGTGCTTTGGTTTCCTTATTTGGGTTGGAAAGGGCTATATAAATAAACTGAATTATGGCTGAATTATTGGATCATCATGGGTCTCTGTTGTTGTGTTCACATTAACAGTTTCCAGTAAACCCAGTAAGCATGGCCATCGCTCAGCTAACTGCCATGGAGTTGTCGTGGGGCTGCGCTCATTTCTATAGTTTTATACTTGTGTGGAAAACGGCAATGTGCATCACTTTGTTTGTGGCCTCGGGTGCTTTAAGATCCTGGACATTCTCCTGTTTAATTCCTGTTTCTTATAGCAATACTAATTCCTGATTATGTATCACCAAACCGGTTAATTCGAACTCTGTTCCAGTTAAAGCAATGATGTGGTTTTCTGTTTAGAGACTAAAATGGGCTGTAAAGTTCACCCTGTTCTTTCTTTATTTTTACTAAACCTTTATTTAACCAAATTTGAATTTTATTAGGAAATTGTTCTTTCTCACAAATATGAAGTAATCCGACTCAGATCAGTGATCTTATAGCATTTTACGCAAATTGTAGAACCTTAAGATCTTTTGACCAAGGTCTTTCTGTTTTTTCCCATTCCTGAATAAAGAGCTTAACTTCTCTGTGCAGGAACCCAGACTTCAGACTCTTGGATGCTATGAATGACAACCTAAAGTTTACGGGCCCCATTTCAAGAAGCAGGGTTAACGAGCTCTGAGTAGAAAGGTGCAACCCAGCAGGCACAAAAAGGACACGACAGCAAATCAATATGAAATATGAAAAATCTAGTTAAATAAGGTAAGGTACAGTTAGCTATTGTTATGTTTAACCTTTACCAACTGAATGACACAGCATTCACTGACTATATACAACATATGCAATTTGTGTAAAAAGTTAAAGGTTGGCTCATGACTTAATATGAAAAAGAGTAGACATGCAACTGAAATTTAGATATTTTTCTGTCTTTAGAGCTTCCTGTGAAACAGCTGTACAAGGTGTGCTTACAAGAAAACATAGAAACATGTATAATCAGAAAGCAAAACGTAAAAATGCAGCTGCAGAAAACAAGTTGAAATACAACTGCTGGAGCATCAGTTAAATGTGGGTGAGGTGCCCACAGAGGTGGATGATATTATTTGTATGAAGAAACTATCAATAACTACTGGATTTCACTCGCAGACAGTAAAGAAACTTCAAGAAATTAAATCACTTGTCTTTAGTTGGGAACTGATTGGTAAATCGTAAATTATAACAAATGTTATTTGTATAAATGAATACATAAGGGAAGCCTAGCACTTGGTGTAGACTCAAGTAAATTACAGTGGCTTGTGAAGGTATTCGTACCCCTTGGACTTTTCCACATATTGTCACATTACAACCACGAACATAAATATATTTGGAATTTTATGTGAAAGACCACCATAAAGTGGTATACAATTGTGAAGTGTAACGAAAATTATACATGATTTAAAAAAATTCTTTTTAACTAATAAAAAACTGAAAAGTGCGGTGTGCAAAAGTATTTACCCCCCTTTACTCTTAGTGCAACCGTTTGCCTTCAGAAGTTGCCTGATGATTGCTATTGACTAGAGTCTAATCTAATCTCAGTACAGATAAAGCTGCTCTGTGATAGCCTCAGAGGTGCACTGTTCAATCCATCATCCGGAAATGGAAAGAGTATGGCACAACTGGAAACCTACCAAGACAAGGACATCCACCTAAACTTACAGGTCAAACAAGGAGAGCACTGATCAGAGATTTTGCATTATTTGCTGTTATTTCAGCTTTTAACTTTGTTCTCTCTCTTTTCTCTTCCTAGAAGCTACACCTGGCCTGACTCTGTGTCTACCTGTGACACCTTTCTGGAGAGGGGCATCGTCCGAGCTTCTGCTGGCAACAACTTAATGCTCACCTTCTACCGATGATCCACATGGCCCTGTCTTTTAGTGTTTAACCTTTTCTCTCTCCTAGACATGGCGATTGACTGAGCTTTTACTGTAACTAACTCTATGTGCTCTCTTCAGACTTTAACCTTGAAAACTGTCTCAGAGTTTATCTGTTCTTTCTTTCTAGGTGAAACGACTAAAGGAGCTACATCCATTAACATTTACTTTTCCTTCCCATAGAAAGTACTCCTGGATCAGTGCTTCTTTGTTCTCTTTGTGTCTCTGCTCTGTTCTCTCTAACCCCCAGTCGGTCGTGGCAGATGGCCGCTCACACTGAGCCTGGTTCTGGTTCTGCTGGAGGTTTCTTCCTGTTAAAAGGGAGTTTTTCCTCTCCACTGTCGCTACATGCATGCTCAGTATGAGGGATTGCTGCAAAGTCAATGCCAGTGACTGTCCACTGTCTCTACATGCTCATCCAGGAGGAGTGAATGCTGCAAGTCACTGACTGGATGCAATCTGCTGGGTTTCCTTAGACAGAAAAACTTTTTATCCAGTTTGAATAAATAACTAACTCTGACTGCACTGTTCAATGATTAAGATTAATTGGAATGTATGTACCTGACTTTTGTGAAGTGCCTTGAGACGACATGTGTTGTGAATTGGCGCTATAGAAATAAACTGAATTGAATTGAATAGATGCTGCCCCCCATCTGGAGAGTCACAGCTCAGGTGGGCGAATATGCCCACAGGACAACTATTAGTCGTGCATTGCACAAATGTGGCCTTTATGGGAGAGTGGCAAAAGAAAGCTATAAGAAGTCCCATTTGCAGTTTGCCAGAAGCCATGTTGGAGACCCAGCAAACATGTGGAAGAAGGTGCTTTGGTCAGACGAGACCAAAATTGAACTTTTTGGCCAAAATCCAAAACGCTATGTGTGGCGGAGAACTAACACTCCACAACACACCATCTCCTCTGTCAAATATGGTGGTGGCAGCATCATGCTCTGGGGCTGCTTCTCTTTAGCAGGGTCAGGGATGGTGGTCAGAGTTGATGGTAAGATGGATGGAGCCAAATACAGGGCAGGGTTAGGGTTAGAAAACCTGCTGGAGTCTGCAAAAGACTTGAGACTAGGGCTGAGGTTCACCTTCCAGCAAGACAACGACCCTGAACATAAAGCCAGGGGTACAATGGAATGGTTTAAAACAAAACATATTGTGTTAGAATGGCCCAGTCAAAGTCCAGACCTAGACCCAATCAAGAATCTGTGACAAGATCTGAAAACTGCTGTTTACAAACGCTCTCCATCTAATCTGACTGAGCTTGAGCTGTTTTGCAAAGAAGAAAGGGCAACAATTTCAGTCACTGGATGTGCAAAGCTGGTAGAGACATACGCTAAAATACTTGCAGCTCTAACTGCAGCAAAAGGTGGTTCCACAAAGTATTGACAGTTTTTTATTTGTAAAAAAAGAAATAATGTATAATTTTCATTCCACTTCACAATTGTATACCACTTTGTGTTGGTCTTTCAGATAAAGTTCCAATAAGATATATTTATGTTTTTGGTTGTGATGTAACAATATGTGGAAAGGTTCAAAGGGTTTGAATACTTTTACAAACCACTTTATGTGTCATGTACAGACCCAAGCCACTTGGCTTTCTGATAGCTGATTATGTGGCTACATCACATATGAACTTCACAGTACAAAACTAAAATCAGCTGCTGTCAACTACATTTGTATTGATTAAGTGTATTTAATTCAGAATAGAATTGAAAATCCTTTATTGTCCCACAGTGGGGACATTCAGGTGTGTCAGCAACAAGCAAAAGGCTATGAAAGCCTCCAGGTTCATACATCACTAAAAGAGAAGGCGTTACCAGACTAAAAGCTATAAGAACCACTCAGGAAAAACAACCTGGCTGTATAGTACAGAAGAATAAACCCGAGGATAAGTTCATTTTGAATATGCTGTGTGGTTATCAACAAGGCATACTCAGATTAATTAAATTACTGTGCAATATAATATAAACATAAAACAAATAAAACATAATCTCATTTATTTAGTGAAGCAGCAGTGGATGAAACTGTCATGTATGCAGCCAGTTAAGCCAAGAAACCCAGAAATATATGAATAGATGATGCTTAAAGTATCAAAATGTGATACAAATTTAATTACTGTATTCACTGATAACTGCAATTCTGTGACATTCTTCTCTTCTTACTTATTGTTATTATTCAGATTGCAAAGCTACTTATAAATGTTCAAGGTGCTCCTGTTTAAAATAAAATGTTACTAAACCTAAGCTATTTGTATCTGATGATAAAATATACATTAAATAAAACACAACATCAGCGCAACCTATGTCAGGGATTGGACCCAGGTGCCCCTTAGTGACAGACAGGGACAACCTGACTCCACTGAATGCTTGTGATTAATATCCTGGAAACCTCCGCTATACAATAATAGTTCAGGTGCAACAATAACATTCCTGACAGCACGACGTACAGATGCCTTTGAAGGATTTTCTGCCTCACCTCTGTTATACAAACATTACAAGAACTGAGAATATTGAGATAAATTATTGACTATGGTGAAAAACTGTAACGCTCTATATATATATTCTCCTGGAAAATGATAAGACATCTATTCTCAGCCTGATCACCCACTCCTGACGGAGATTTCTGTGGAGTGGTTGCGTTCCGTCTCCAGGGTCTTCCAGAAGAGATCATTCTATTTCTGACACTTTCCTTGTTCCAGATCTTAGCTAAAACATAGACCAGACCCAGGGTTGGTTTAATAAACCCTGCTACCGAGCAGGATTGGGTCACAGAGTAAGCTGTAGGGGTAATTTGACTCAGGGTAACAGCTACCTGGCCTTCTGAAACCAAAGACCCGGGGAATGCAGATACTTTCCCCAGGACTTACTCTGAGTTCTCACTAACCCTGCTTTCTGAATTTGGGCCCTGAAAGGTCGTCATTTTTTCAAAGGTGGTTTTGCAAGTCTTTTTGAGCTTGCTTCTCTTTCTGTTGTTTTATTTCCTACAGATTGTTGTGTTTTCTTGGTTGTTTTGTTGCTTGTATATTTTTAAACACATTTTAATGTAGGTTTTGAAAAGTGCTCAATTAACAAATTTTCATAATGTTTTGTGTAATATTTATATCGAGTGTTATCTACGTTGTGGGTTTTTGTATTTGTTTATTTATTCCACAGAATAAAAACCTGTCTCCCCCACCCCAGTTTACATTCATAATCTAATCTTTACTCCTTTGCAAATAGTTGCATATAAATGTATTTAAACCCCTTCCTGTAGCAGCCTTTGCAGTGAACAAATTGAACAAGAACAATTTTAACAGCTCTGCACAACTAATATTACTAATATTTTCTTTAAATTCATTACAAATGCCACCTTTAATGGCTGCTGCAGTCTCATAATTATTCAAACCCTGGATGACAAGCATCTTCAGTATATATTAGAGCCCTGTTTTGCTGCTATGACCTGAAGTATTAGTGATTTCTAGCCAGACACAACCCTCTGCCAGCGTTCCTGCTACTTGATTGAATCCATCTTGCTCTCCACAGGCTGCAGATCTCCAGTGTCAGATAAAGCAAAGCAGCCCCAGTGTATCACTGAGCCACCACCATGCTTCACTGTAGGCATTGTGTTCCTTTTCAGCTTATTGTTCAGAATCTGCCTGTGTTAAGTTTTGGGTTTGAGTTCTGTTTACCTTTTTTGCACTACTATGTTCTTTACTTGCTTTATTATTAGTCTACTCAGGCTTATTAAATTCATTATGTTTAGTCATCTGTTACCTTCCTGTTCTCCATGCTCATCTGTGCCAACTAGTCATTTTCCTTCAGTTCTCCAGCATTCCCTCTGGAGCTGCGCATGATTCCCTCCTTAATTACCCCCTCAGCTCCTTGGTCCATTATTCGACTTCCCTCAGTATTTATTCTCTCTGGTTTTCATTGTTTGTCACCGGCTCCTACTGTTTGCTACCTGCTCCATGTCCGTTTGCACCGTCTGGTTTCCGCTGTAAGTTTCTCCCTGTTTCATATTATTATTATTAAAGAGAAGCTATTCAACTCACCATGCTGCTCCCGAACGTTCATCTGCACGTTGGTCCCACAAAGACTCAGCATTATATGACAGTTCATTCTTCTTTCTCTAGACATACTGCAGATCTGTAGGCCCAGTCTTTCAGGTTTGATCCACTGCTTAACAGGATAGAATCCCAAAATATATTTGCCTTATTTATATAGCTGTGAGTAGATTGAAGCTGAGTTTTTAAAGAGCTTTTGGGTCAGTAGTGGGTGTTCAGGACAGGACAGAGATGCATGAAAAGAGCAGTTGAGACACAATGTCGGGCGCCTGCTGTTACAGTTACAGTGATTACAGTGATTGGAAAGAATTACTCAGAGACCTGACATTTCCGCCTTTACTAAACTCAGTTCTGCATATTTGTAGATGGTAAGATGCTAAATGTCACAAAGACTTTGTAATAAAGGAAAACACAAGAAATAAATATGGTAAACTTGTAATAGAGAAGACAACCTTTATGTTAAAATGAAATACTTCTGTAATCGCTTTCAAGTACCTTTTACCATATTGGGTAGTATTTTGAACAATTTAAAAAGAAACTTTACTGTATTGGCACTTTCAGAGACGTGTGAGTGGTGATAAAGATAATTTTGAGGGGTGTGACATGTTAGAACAAAAGAGGAGGTGTGGGCCCTTTATTTTAGAGTTGATGGTAACATGACAATGCTGTTAAGAAAATAATTAAATGTGTAACGATTGAAAGAAATTTTGATAAAAAAATATAATAATTACTTGTTTTTATAGAACACCACGTTATTGTATTGATCAAGTTATTAATAGCATATCTGAGTTGTATGGAAAACTAAATAAGTAGTTTAAACATTTCTATAAGCTTTCAATGATTGAAGGAGATAGATGCAATGAAATGTATTTGTTTTGTAGAATGTATGAGAAATTCATGTCGATGCTCACTCTACATATTTCTGATATTTACTATGAAGAAGAAAACGAAAGAAGGGCAGGCAGTAAAAGTGACAATGATTTTTTATTTGTTTTAATAATAGGCTTCTTTTTC
Organism: Crenichthys baileyi; assembly: GCA_036173005.1. Classification (NCBI taxonomy): domain Eukaryota; kingdom Metazoa; phylum Chordata; class Actinopteri; order Cyprinodontiformes; family Goodeidae; genus Crenichthys; species Crenichthys baileyi. Next base: position 115,123 of record JAHHUM010002719.1, on the reverse strand, counting down.
AGTCATTTCTGCATGCCAGCACATAGAAAGGATCGTTCCAGTAATTTTTCAGAGAAAAACATCAGAAGGTTACAGCATATTTAATGGCTTTATTTAACCAGATTAAAACCACCAAATAGTTAAAATAGATAGGTAACATAGATAACACTGATTTATTTTTTAAAACGCATATGGGCTAGTCATGGATCAATTTTCTGTAGACTAGCTGAGGTGGGAGTGCCCTCTAAAGGTGGAAAAAAGTACTACTGCCACAACTCTGTTTTCAAAAATTCATTTCTGCTGTTTTACATAGACGTGCAAACAATAAAACTTGTTGAAATTATTGAAATTATATTTCAAGGCTATTGTTAACAGTGGAATTTATTTGAATAGTGCAGAACTGAGTTGTAATAAAAATTATGGTCTTCACTACTTTCAGACAAAAGTATTTTGCATTTTGTTGGCTGTATTGGACTTTAAATACATCAAAATGAGTAATGGGATGACTACAAAAGCAAAGACTGACACTGAGTGGTGCAGAATAGACGAAGTACAGGAAAAAATCTAATCTCTTTACAGCACAGTTTATCTGTGATGAATTAGTGTGGCCTGCATTTCTACTTTTATTAGTGGCTGGAGCTTAAATTAAGTGGATGAGAAAAATATGGGAAGGGCCTACCATAATTTTAGAAAATGCAGTTTTAGAAGGCGTTATAGATACGGGAAAAAATTTTTTTACACCATATGATGTAAAAAGGCATCATTCCATGACTGTAAAACTGGCGTTCTGGCAGGATTTTCACCGTATTTTGTGGCGTCTTGACTTATAAAAAGGAATTTTGTGCCTAACTTTTCAATCAGAGGTGTGGTAAAAATGTTGATTCATGGCAGGTTTGGCTTGCCAGACAGCTGGTTGGTTTACGGAGCCACGGTCTGCCCAGCAATGATTAAAAGGGGCAGTTTCATAGACTTAAGGTAGAGACAGGCTCTTCTCTTCTGGGGAACCTGTGTTCAGATTCTAGTCCTGAGCTCAGATTCTACAGACAAGCAGACAAACAACAAAATCTCCGGATACTCGAAAAGATATCTTAAAGCCTTTTCCAAGCTTCTTCTTCGAATGTAAAAAATGATTTCTAAAAAAAGGATAATATGGGTGACTTTCAACCACCTGATTCACATTCCTTACCGGTTGGTGGCGGTAATGCGCCAAATTGTTGCTTGTCAACCGCCATTTAAAATCAAGAAGAAGAACAAGAAGAACCAGAGGTTTGGGAGAACGCTGGCAGAAGGAGGTGGAGGTGGACAGGCCTGGACAGAGGCTGCTGCCGCCAGGCGAACCGGTGGAGGTTTTCAGTGTCGGGAGATGTCAGACAGAAATGATGTGTCAGGAAGTGAACTTGGAGAAATGGATGTGGGTTTTTGATGGCGGGGATAATGAAGGAGTTTGTGAAACTCCAAAAATTAGGCGTAAACGCAAAAAGTCAAGACAGCAAACAAAATCTTCTATCTCGGAAGTTGAAGGAGAGGCAGATGTGATGCCAGAGTTTAAAGTAGTTTTAAAATGCATCAAAGAGTGTGTGTCGTTCGGTAAATGGAACCCGATTAAACTTACTAAAGAAATCAACTCGCTTGTTGGAAAAGTGAAATATGTTAAGTGATAACAGATGGATCTTTATTGATCATTTGTAATGATGTTAAACAAAAAGAAAAGGCACTGAATCCAAATAAAGTTCTGGGTGAGACTGTAGGGGAAAATTCTAGATAGCAGAAAGTGTGTAAGTGGTGTTACTTCAGGTATTTCACCTGAATGATGATATTAAATCGTATCAGGAGGGAAAGTATTTGAAATCAGGCGTTTAAAAAGAAACAGAAATGGAGAAAAGATTGATAGTTTTTCTATCATGGTGAAGTTTGAAGAGAGAACCCTACATGACACAGTATTTGTGGGTTATATGAATTATGATGTCGACCATTTATTCCTCCGCCATTGCGGTGTTTTAAATGACAAAAGTTTGGACATGTGGCGGAGTTTGTAAGGGGAAGCAGAACTGTGGGAGTATGGAGAGCCGTTTCATTCAAAATTAAATAAATAACTAAAAACTGCTATTGATAAATTATTAATAAATATTCCATTGAATAAATAAATACCCCCAGGAAATAAAACAAAATAATTATGGTAAAAGAAATTTTCATCTTATTTTATTTGATTCATCTCAAGATTTATTTAATTTACTTAAATATTTATTTCTTTATCTATTTCATAATGCAGTTTTATTTTGTGACACCTTTTACTTTGTAAAGCTACTTTATGTATATCAGTGACTTTTACTTTTGTACCCTGTTTTTCATTTTAAGCTCTTTTTATTTCATGCTCTTATATTCAAATGAGGGGGCGGGGTTTATCTGTGGGGCGGCGCTGGGACAGCAGGGCGGAGCTCAATTCGTGGATGAGGCCGGCAGAAGCATGCCGCTGCCTGCCAGAAGACAGCATGCCGGAGGGATCCAGGGGATTCTGCGAGGAAGTCCCTGGCTACGGCCGTAAAAGCCTGCCACGGCGGTTGCCACTGTTTTTGTGGAAACCAATGCTGATTATCGGCAAACTGGATGTCGTTATACTCCTGGAGCACCCCCCACAGGGCATCACGAGGGACACAGTCAAATGCTTTCTCCAGGTCCACAAAACCCATGTGGACCGGTTGGGCAAACTCCCATGAAGCCTCGAGTACCCTGTAGAGGGTATAGAGCTGGTCCAGTGTTCCACGGCTGGGACGAAAACCACACTGCTCCTGTCAACCATGACAGCCCCACAACATCCAGAGACTTGAGGTACTCAGGGCGGATCTCATCCACCCCCGAAGCCCTGCCACCGCGGAGCTTTTTAACCACCTCAGTGACTTCAGCCTGGGTGATGAAAGAGTCCAACCCCGAGTCCCCAGCCTCTGTTTCCACCAGGGAATGCGTGATGGAGGATTCAGGAGATCCTCAAAGTACTCCTTCCACCGCGCGATAATGTCCCCAGTCGAGGTCAGCAGCTCCCCACCCCCACTGTAAACAGTGTTGGCCGAAGCACTGCTTTCCCCTCCTGAGGCGCCGGACGGTTTGCCAGAATCGCTTCGAGGCCAACCGGTAGTCCTTCTCCATAGCCTCACCGAACTCCTCCCAGGCCCGAGTCGTTGCCTCTGACACCGCCCGGGCCGCGGCACGCTTGGCCTCACGGTACCCATCAGCCGCCTCAGGAGTCCCACAAGCCAACCACAGCTGATAGGACTCCTTCTTCAGCTTAACAGCGTCCCTTACTGCCGGTGTCCACCACCGGGTTCAGGGATTGCCGACGCAACAGGCACCGCAGACCTTACGGCCGCAGCTACGGGCAGCAGCATCGACAATAGATGCGGAGAACATGGTCCAATCGGACTCTATGCTCCAACATCCCTTGGACTCTGGTCAAAGCTCTCCCGGAGGTGAGAGTTGAATACATTCCTGGTGTCCATCAGTGCACTTGGCACCAGGACACCCTAGGCAGGAGGTCAATGATCGACTTTGTTATCGTATCATCAGACCTTCGGCCGGTTTTGGACACTCGGGTGAAGAGAGGGGCTGAGCTGTCCACTGATCACCACCTGGTGGTGAGTTTGAACATGGTGTTCATTATGGACAATCCATGACTAGCACAGAAGTCCAACAACAAAACACCACTCGGATTCAGATCGGGGAGGCCATTCCTCCCGATCACGCCTCTCCAGGTGTCACTGTCGTTTCCCACGTGGGCGTTGAAGACCCCCAGTGGAATAATGGAGTCCCCGGAAGGGGCACTATGCAGCACCCCCGACAGTGACGCCAAGAAGGCCGGGTACTCCGCCCTACCACTCGGCCCGTAGGCCGAGATGACAGTCAGACACCTGTCCCCAACCCGAAGGCGCAGGGATGCGACCCTCTCATCAATTGGGGTATACCCCAACACGAGACGGCTGAACTGGGGGGGCAACAAGCAAACCCTCCCCAGCCCGCCGCCTCTCCCCCTGGGCCACTCCAGAGTAGAAGAGAGTCCAGCCCCTCTCGAGGAGATGGGTTCCAGAGCCCACGCTGTGCGTGGAGGCGAGCCCGACTATTTCTAGTCGATATCTCTTGACCTCCCACTCCAGGAGTATGGAATCGAGGGCCCTTTACTAGGGGCCATCCGGTCTCTGTACAAGCGGAGCAGGAGTTTGGTTCGCATTACTGGCACTAAGTCGGACCTGTTCCCGGTGCATGTTGGACTCCGGCAGGGCTGCCCTTTGTCACCGGTCCTGTTCATAACTTTTATGGACAGGATTTCTAGGTGCAGCCAAGGGCTGGAGGGGGTCTGGTTTGGGGACCAGTGGATTTCGTCTCTTCTTTTTGCAGATGACGTGGTCCTGCTGGCCCCCTCTAGCCAAGACCTACAGCATATGCTGGGGCGGTTCGCAGCCGAGTGTGATGCGGCTGGGATGAGGATCAGCTCCTCCAAGTCCGAGGCCTTGGTTCTCGACCGGAAAAGGGGGGCTTGTCCTCTTCTGGTTGGAGGGAGTTCCTGCCTCAAGTGGAGGAGTTTAAGTATCTCTGTGTGTTGTTCACGAGTGAGGGAAGAATGGAGCGGGAGATCGACAGATGAGGGAGGGATGTCGTTATTGTTACTATTGCCTGTTAGTCAGTAATTACTTTCAAATGATGTCATTGTTGGTTTTTATTTAATGAACAGCGTTAGACCCATAACATAAGGTGGCTGTATTTACTTGGATGGAAAATAAATAGCACTATGTGTGTGTATGACGTGCTGAAAGGATGACAAAGACTTATTGCACAAACAGCTTCCACAAAAACAGCGGCAACCGCCGTGGCAGGCTTTTACGGCTGGAGCCAGGGGAGGGATCCAGGGGATTCCTCGCAGAATCCCCTGGATCCCTCCGGCATGCTGTCTTCTGGCAGGCAGCGGCATGCTTCTGCCGGCCTCAGCCACGAATCTTAATGAAGTAAATACACAGAATCAAGGAAAACCTGTTTGGTGATTTCAATTCACATAGTGTATTATGGAGAAGTCTAAATACAGATGCAAATGGATTGATATTGATCATTGATAAATTTCTTGATTTAAATTCACTGGTTTGTATTAATGATGGTAGAGGCACTAGTTATGATTGTAATAGAAATTTGGAGAGTGTTTTAGATTTAACGTTGGTGTGAGGGACCGAGCAGTAAAGGCATAGCGGACACAGGAAAGTATATTCCAAGTGGGTCTTTATTTTACCCAACAAACTTCAAAAAATAGCAAAGTTCCAAAATATAGCTTATGGGCCAGTAAAAGTGTTCAACTAAATATAACTCTTCTCAAAATGGGAACTCTCAAACTATTAGCTAAGGAAACAAAATATACACAACGTAACTCCAAACTGACCTAACACAAAGACACAGAACGTTAACCTATATAGTGAATTAGCCAGATCATTCATACACAGTAGGAGGGAAACAGAACTAAACATCACTACTACCGAAGAACCAAATGATGTAAATTAACCTAAACACCCCCTAGCTGACAGGCAAATAGTTGGTCCTGCTGAGCTGGCATTATGCTTTCTAAGTCCTCAGCTCTTGGCCACGCCTCTTTCCAAGACAGGAAGCAGCCGACTCCCCAAACCAGGTAACTCAAAAACGAAAAACATAATAACAACAAACCACATCGTGCCATTATCTGTGTGTTCCATTTTATTATTGTTAGTTTAAGTAAGGAAATGAATGAATTACCTAACTAAATGTTTAATCTCAAAACAAAACAAACTCATGAGGTGAGTGTGTGAACTGACTTTACCAAAGTGGGGCTGAAGCCATCACAGTAGGTGTCAAATGGAATAGCTGGAATTACATCCTGGGAGGTGTTAAATGATTCTCCTATGGGTAGTGATCAATTTCCTATTATTACATCAGTTGATACTGAGGTAGTTAAAGAAGAAAAAATACAGATACCAAGATGGAGACTAAATAGAGCTAATTGGGAGTTATTTAAGTATTTAGTTAATAGAGAGTATGATAAACTGAATGAAAGATATTTTGTTGATGTGGAGGTATGTAACTCAGAGATGGTATCCATTATTATTCTTAATGCAGATGAAGCTTCAATTCCTAAGTCAAGAGGAAGAGGAAATAAGAAATCTAATCCTTGGTGGAATGAGGAATGTAGTAATGCTGTAAGGAAAAGAAATAAAGCTTTTAAGCTGATAAGAAGAAATCATACTTTTGAGGTATTAATCCAGTATAAAAAAAAACAAGCTGAAGTTAGGAAGACTATTAGAACAGCGAAGAAGACATGTTGGAGACAGTTTTGTAATTCTATTGGAAGAGAAACCAAGTTATCTGATGTGTGGAGAGTAATCAAGAAAATGAATGGTGTTAGACAGAGTTTTTCTTTACCTATTTTAGAAAATGATGGAAAAATAGCTCTTAATAATAATGAAAAAGCAGAGTTATTAGTAGAAACTTTAGTTTAATTACATAGTTCATGGCGCAACGCTGGTGTAGGGGTTAAGAGCGCGACCACTTATAGAGGCTATAGTCCTCGAAGTGGCCGAAAGGCCTCTAGTACCGAAAAAAATATCTTTAAAAAAAAAGGAACATAGTTCAGAGAATTTATCTGAAATGATAAAGTATTATAAAGAGAAAACTTTGGCTGAGAATCCAGGAGTTACGGTTAAGAAAAAGATTTCACACCAAGATCTAGATTTAACCTTTACTCACTATGAGTTGAAAAAAGCTACATCTGATGCTGAACAGTCAACACCAGGCAAAGATTATACAATGTTAAAACATTTAAGTGATATATCTCTTGATGCTATTTTAACACTTTTTAATCTGGTTTGGGAGAGTGGGATTAGTCCTGCAGCATGGAAACAGTCAATTATAATTCCTGTGTTGAAGCCTGGTAAAAATGCAGCTCTTACTTCTCAATTAGGGAAAACCATGGAGAGAATTGTAATAAATAGACTGTCATATTTCCTGAAAAGTAAAAACTTAGTCTGTTCTTTTCAAAGTGGTTTTCGAAAAGGGAGAAATACGATGGATGCAATATTGTGCTTGGAATCAGAAGTAAGGAAACCTCAAACAAACAAAGAAATGGTGGTAGCTGTGTTTTTTTGGTATATAAAAGGCTTATGATATGTTATGGAAAGAGAGATTATTAATTAAACTAGGAAAACTTAGTATTGGAGATTTATAACTGGGTTTTAGACTTTTTATTTGGGAGAAAAATAGAAGTAAGACCAGCGACTGCCTACTCTAGTAGATATATGGTAGAGAATGGTACCCATTAAGGCAGTGTTTGTAGCCCAGTTCTTTTTAATGTAATGATAAATTACATATTTGATCAAATAGATAATAGTATAGGGAAATCTTTATATGCAGATGATGGGGCTCTTTGGCTATGGGGTCATAATATTATTTATCTACAGAAAAAGATGCAGGATGCAATTATGACAGTGGAAGATTGGGTAAATAAGTGGGGTTTTAAAATGTCTGTTGCTAAGACCCAAGTTATCTGTTTTTATCGAAGACATAAGGAAATTATTTTGAATCGTTACAATCAAAAGCTTGAACAAGTGAATTTAGTTAGTCATCTTTGATGAAAAACTTACTTGGAAACAGCAAAAAGAATCTGTTCAAAATAAATTGTAAAAAAGTTAATAATTTGCCAAGAGGTTTTTCGGGTCAGGAATGGGGCGCTACAAAAAGTGCACTGTTGGGAGTTTATCAGGCTCTCATGAGATCTTCCTTGGATTATGGTTGCGTAGCATACATGGCAGCATCTGATAGTCATTTGAGGAAGCTTGATAGAGAACAAACATGGGTTGAGAATATGTTATTGAGCTTTTAGATCATCTCCTTTAGCTGCTTTACAAGTTGAGACTAGTGAACTTCCTTTAAGGTTAAGATGAATGAAGCAAATGTATATATACTGGATAAACCTTCATGGACATAAATATGGTCATCCAACAAAGGCTGCGCTGCAGGACTGTTGGGAACATCATAAATCTAACTACAATAGCTTTGGATGTATTGGGAATATAAAAGCTCCAAATTTAGGTCTGACACAGTTTCAATATAGTTTTACTGTTCCACAATCACCGATTCTACCATGGTTATTTATCACACCAGTAGTTGACCTGCAAATAGGAAAAATACTTAAAAAGGAAAAGACTCCAGAATGGGTTATAGTTAAAGAATATTTTGAAAAGTTTAAAGAAGACCTTGTGATATATACAGATGGATCTAAAGATCCAAATAGTGGGAAAACAGGGGCAGCTCTGTATATCCTGCATTATAGAGTCATGATTAAAAGAAGAACAACAGACCATCTAGCAGTTTATTCAGTTGAATTAATTGCTATTATTTTAGCTTTGAAATGTTTTCTTTCTGATAATGTTAAGGAGGTAAATAGATCTATAGTTGCATCAGATAGTCAAGCTGGAATTTTAATTATAGAGTCTGGTAAATCTTGTAGATTAGATTTATTGTTTAATATATATCACTTATTGGTCCAGTTACATAATAGAAGCTGTTCTGTTAGATTTGTCTGGATACCTGTTCATGTAGGAATCAAAGGAAATGAAGGAGTAGATTTGTTAGCTGAGCAGACTTTAAAATTAGATAGAATTAACTTAAATATTCCTCTGAGCAAAGGAGAGGGAAAATCTATTATTCAAAGCAAAATCATTAAGGTGTGGCAGGAACAATGGGATAATCATGATAATGGCAGGCATTTATATTATATTCAAAAGAATGTGGGGGGTAATAGAAGTAGGGATGGAAGTCGAAAAGAAGAAGTGATTATATCACGTCTTAGAATTGGTCATACAGGTCTTAATAGTTCTCTTTTTCTGATAGGGAAACATGAAACAGGGACTTTTATTTATTGTAATCAGATGGAAACCATGGAGCATGTTTTATTAGAATGTAGCAAATATTCAGAAGAACGTCAGCATTTAAAGTCGGTTTTAAAAAGAGAAGGAAAAGCACTTTCTTTAATATTTTAGGAGAGGAATCAAAATCTGTTAGAAATCAATTTATTAAATAAAAAAAATATTAGGATGTTTAGTCGAATTTAAAATGAATGAAAATGAATATATATGTATATGTACTTACATATTAATTCACATTCAAATGTGTGTGTGTGTTTGGGTATGCACACTCACACTCATCATTAATGTGAGTGAATTAAGTTCCCTCTGTCAATGACACCCGCACTCCAGTCCGCTAGGTGGCGGTAAATAAACCTAAGTTGGTTTGTCATCCACCAATAAAAAAAAACAAAAGAAGAAAATAAGAAGAAGAAGAAGAAGAAGAACCAGAAGTACAGGACGAACAGACGCGTGGTAAAAGTGAAGATTTGAGGCGCATTTGGTTTACCATAAGCTGTGCCGAGGGAGCCGTGTGGGCAAGCAGCCGATTTCCAGCCGGAAAAACGGACCCAGTTTTCCGAGAGACACATTAAGGGCCAGCTCATTGTATGTGTCTTTGTGTTTGGGCAGAGATACAATTAGGTTGAGATAGAACTATATAAGGATCATTTCACTGTGCTATTTTTCATGTGTTTTGGACTGGTGCGGACAAGCCGAGCTGAATCTTCTTCTAGTTTCTGCACTGCTGTATTTCATTAGGGTTCCATTTGAGTTCACAACAGCTCCGTTAAGTTAATCCTTCATAGATTGAGTTATTTGGTCTTAATATTCCAGCTCTGCGCTTTGGATTTACTTCCCTAGTACTGCCTCCTCCTTCACTTTCACATCGGGCTGACCCACACACAGCTCTCTTTGTCTCAGCCACTGGTGTGCTACCAGCCTAGCTAGTAGCCTAGCCACTAGGTGCATGCTAGCTAGCTCGCCAGTTGTTTTTTAGTAATTGTGTTAATTAATAGTTAACTATATTTGCTAATATTTAAACCAGTGCTCTGATTTGTTAGTCTGACTGAAAAATATTATATTTTAACTTTATTAATAATGTTGTTGATTATTGATTATAGTTTCTAATAGCCAAACAATCGTTATTTCACAACATGATTGACACTACCAGCAGAGCATTCTGGGCTTTGTGGTTTTAGTGGTGCATGCACTGTCTACCAGTGGGCCAGCTGTAGCAAACATCTGGAATTATCTTGGGACTAAGTATAATTACGCTGGGGGACCAATTTGCCTCCAGTGTAATTAGATTTGGACCATGAGCCTGAATTTTACACATGTGCCTAGAAAAAGTCATTGATATGAAATTCCATTTCAATAAGTCAGTCCGAAGTCTAAAGTAACAATATAAAACACAATGTTCTCCAGTTTTCTAAAGCTTTAGTGAAACTAGAAGGAACTTTTCAAATAGATGAACTGATGGGGAAATGTCAGTTTGAGCAGAAATCAGATAGAAGCTAACTCGGCTCTGAATGAGTCCCACAGAACTGAGTTATTTTCACATTTCGGTCAAACAAAAATCCAACGTGTTTTATTGGGCTGTGACTAATAAAATAGAGAAAAAAACACCTTTTAATTCTTACTGATGGAAACTTGACCTTATTTTTAATTTCTTTGGACAAACTTAATAGAAAATAGATATTTATAACTAAGTAGTTTTCTAAACATGTATATGCCGCTATCTAAGCTTGGATAGTATTTTCAGCCTACCTCTAACAGGCATTCTTCTCTGTTTCAGCAGCAACAGCAGCCTGTGAGAGACCAGGTAGCCTCCAGGCCTCTCTGAATACAAGAGGCACTCAGTTTCCTTCCAGGGAAAAGGACAAAAAGGACTCCACAAAGAGAATACTGGACATTTATTGGACTTCTACCGACTTTCTCTGTGGACGGAGAAGCTTTGACAGTAAGAAAAGTATGGATGCACTGATGTCAGTTTTTCAAACTGACAACAACATTTGAGCACTTGCTGATACCCAGTACCGATGTGAGTGCTCATTTATGCTATAATACTTCTAGCAATTAGTTTGAAAGTATTTTATTTCCTGTCACATTTTCTTTCTTTTAGTTTATTTTACATACATGGAATTATAAATGCAACAAATTATTCAGTTTTACTCTTATTTTTGAACAAACCGCTCTGCCTCGCCTGTCATGTAAATACAGCTTCTAAACATAACTCGGCCTCGGTGGTCTGAAACTGTTTAGCTTGCAGGACGACGCTTCACCCAATAAATTTATCCACAGTGCAACTAAACTATGGCAGCTCTAAATCCCACAGCTTGAGAAGATGTTGAAAGCTAAAGTTAACAACAGACAACAGCTGGTCATCGAGGGTAAGGGGCTTGTTATTTTCACCACCTGCAGGCTGTCCCTGGACATCTTCACTCCTGTTTCCATAGTTTGCTGCAGTTGGTTGTTGTGGTTTTTCTGACATTGGTGTTGTGACATTGCTCCTTTTCTACCATCTGACTTTTAAAATAAGGAGGAACATCACGCCGCATGTAAGTGGTTCTTCTTTTTACCCGTTTGCCTTAGTTGTATTCTGTTACTGTTGCTTACTGGGCTGGAGAGTATCTGCACTGACTGATGCATCACAGGGAACCATTAGGTCCAGTCACACTTGGACTAGGTTCTGTAGTATCAGAATAATTTTATGAGTGCGAGTGCACCCAGATGGTATCAGACAGAAGCCCAGTGCTGGTATTGGTATCAGAGCACCCCTTAAGACTTTCTTTGTGGTGTACTGATTTTTGCAGCATGTTCTGAAGAATTTGTTTGGAAAATTAACAAATTTGGTTTGCCGTCTTTGTGGGTTTTTTGTAGAAATAAGTCTTGGAAAAGACAGCTAATGGTTTTATGCCAAATCTGTTGGGTTGTATCTTTTATGCTCAGGACAGTAACTTTTTCACTATTACACTGGAAGTTTCATTAGAATCCTAAATGAATCATTATGCTCTACCTTAAGCTTTCCTAGATATTCCTTCTTGAAATTGCATCATAGGTGTGTTTTGTATGTACAATGAGCTCTAAATCAATCAACTCTGATCAGATTGGGATGATTTGCGGACGCGCATGTGCACAATGCAAGTGCATCGGAAGAGCAGCTGTTAAAAGGTGCACTTGTGGGCATTAAATCTAGATGCATCTGTTTTCACCTCCTTGTATCAATAAAACCTGATCCATTTTTTGGAGGGTTATTCTTCTGACATGTCCTCTTTACTAGAAAGCAGACATTTCATTTTGGGGGTTATTTCTCTTGCTGACATTTAATCTTTGTTAGAAATCAGACCGCGACTAGCGCCATTAAAGAGGCTGAGTAAGACACGTTTCACAAACAACAATGAGGCAAAAATGGAGACCAAAACCCCCTGTTGAACAGAGAAGGATTTTATTTTCAGACCCATATCAATGATCTGGAGAGATCAGAACCGATTGTATAAGGAGTCCTGTTGACCTTTAGTAAAAGCCTCTCTTAGCGGGCCTAGAAACAGCACAGGCTCAGAGATTCCCATATTTGGCTTCCTCAGGCTGTAGCTTCTGACTGTCTTTAGGCATGTTCATGCATCCGTACCTTCTCATTCTCAGCGTACGTCTTTGGTTTCGCACAACTTACCTTATTACACATTTATCCAACAACATGTGATCTTGAACGCAGCTTTAGTGTGAAAACATTTCCCATTTGATAAGGATAAACGAGAACTCCCCCCACCACACACATCCATTATGTGTCTGCTACTGATTGGTGCTGTTCATGACATTGACTGCAGCAGGAAAGAAACTTTTTATAGTTAAAAACTTAGAGACACATCGCCATGTTGTCAGAGCTCTTGACTTCTCCCTGTGAGGGTCCTGATCCGTTGCTCCCACATTAGTGTTTTGCGAAGCATTTTTTGTGCCTTTCAGTCCTTTGTGCTTTAATCTTTCCATCCTGGAGAGAAAGACTGTGTGGTGCATTCAGATGCTACCTTTTTGCTGATGGCTGCATCAGAAAAAAGGGCGTCCTGCAGCCGCAAACACATGTGCTGAGAGAGAAACATGGTGGCTGGCCCTCTGTCATGCAATCCTCAAGGCCGACTAAAAGAAAAGTCCGATATTTCCATGTCTGCACGCCTGACATCTAAAATCTTAAATAAAAAGAAAATGTACTTCATCAGTTGAACAGTTTGTATACATTCAGGTAAAATGTAAATTAAATGGGTATGACCAATATTGTTCAAGTTCTCCATTAATGCATTTTACAAAAATTATTAAACTGCTTCTACTGTTCTTAATTCCCTCAGACCTTCCACAGCGTCATGTCTGGTACTGCTTGGGAGGTTCTCATAACTGAAGATATGAACTCTAATGTTGATCACAAAACACCACACACTGTAAAAATGAAGGAGGAACCAAAACAACAGCAGATGACTGAGACTAGAGAGGAATCCGAAGAAGCAGTTCAACTGTGGATTTTCCAGGATGAAGAGCAGGTTTTAGTGAAGCAGGAGACCAAAACCTCCATGGTGACTCCTACTTATGGGGAAATATTCCACAATGGACAAGAACTGCAGCACATGATGGAGAAACATGATAAATTAGAACTTACACGGGTTGAAAAAGAGCTGAAGGAAGCAGAACCTGTTGATATTAAAGAACCAGAACCTGCACAGATTAAAGAGGAACAGAACGACCTCTGCAGTGATCAAGATGACGATCAGCTTGCAGTGAAGGACAAGGCTGAAACCTTTACAGTGACTTCTATGTATGAGCAAGAAGGCAACGGTGAACCAGAACCAAGCAAGAACCAGCCCTACCCCTTTTCCACCAATGTGGATCGGAGCCCTTTCCGCTTCCCGAACGTGATTTCGAACCAGTGTCACATGTTTTCACCGAAAAAAAGAGGATCTAGGCCGCGAACTGTGGCCCAACTCGGGCACCGCAGAATACCTGGTTTTTCAGCACGACCCGTGACGTCACCCGTGGGCCGCTCTAACCTGCAGACAATAGAAACAATGGCGAAGATGAAGAACGTACCGTGGTCCGTGGAGGAAACCCAACATTTAATTTTATTCTGGGCTTGTCCCAAGTTTCAAGTGAAACTCGAAAGCAGCACCCGGAAGGAAAAACTTTATGGTGAGCTGGTCGAACAGATGGAGAAGGCCGGCTATTTTCGCTCCAAAGAGCAGATCGTAAACAAGCTGAAAAAAATGAAGAAGGAATACAGGGATGCCAAAAAAGAGCTATCCTGTAGTGGAGTTGGCCGAATTAATTTACCGGCCCACTACGCCGAGCTGGACAATGTATTAGGTTGTCGACCAGCTAACCAGCTAACTGGAGTGCTGGAAAGCCGAGAGACACCGGCGCCATCGCCGTTATCAGCCGCTAATGATGGTGAGTGTACTACGTTATCAACTTCTCTAAATGTTTTATATTCGTACCATGTCTGTGAGTACACACTGAATTAGTGACAAATGTGTGGATTGTTAGAGTAACTAGAAAACTGGCCTCTATGTGTAATCAACACATATGTACCACTTTGCATATTAACCATGTTGCATGTCTTTAAACATGTATAAAAACATTTCTATTACCTTTTTATATATTTCAGAGGACAGTGGAACATCAAGTGGTGGACCATCAACTAGTCAGTCCAGACTAGAAAGCACTATTGCGTCAGAAGATGCAGATGACACTTTTGAAAATACTCGGGAAACCCCAAAGAGAAGAGCAAGTATGTACTGTACAGATTATTGAAGGTAGATAGTTTTATGCCGGTCAAAGCTATACCGTAGTAAATCATTGTTATTTGTTTTAGAAAAAAGGAAGACAAACGAGACCCAGGACATCTTGGAGTACTTCAAAAGTGCTGATGCAAGGGCAGAGGAGAGAGAGAACATGATGCTCCAGCACATGGAGCAGTCAACCTCCGCCATGCTGGGCCTACTAGAAAGAATGGTTAAAACCATGGAAGAGAAGCAACCCAAAAACAACTAATTTCAGCAGCTGTGATATTATATCATGAAAGTAGGAGATCCAAGTAGAAGCATGCAGCGGTGATTTCCTCATCTTCATTAACTTATTGAAGCTAGAGCTCACCACAGTGGTGGGTAAACCACAACAAAAGGTCTCAACAACCATCATGAGCATCAATTCCAACTTGATGATGTCTCATGCTGTTCACAAGACACTCTGCGACACTCTTAAGCTCAGTGCCCACTTTCAACAGAGAACCTACTGTCTGAACCCTCGTCATGGGGAGGTAGAGTTGTTTGTTGTCATGATCTCCAAATGTGATCAGCATGATGAGGACTGTTTAAAAACCAACTCTGATTTAACCAGGAAGTAAGTTGGTTGATTCATGAATCCAATAACTGTTGTGAATTTTGCCGTAAGCAACTTGGAACTATTCTGTAAACACCTTCCAAGATTTAGGAGTGTGTTCAAAGTTAGGTGAGGAAATCAGGACCAGAACTGCAGCCTCTGCTCTAATTCATCCCAAAGGTGTTAAAGAAGCTTGAGGTCAGGACCAGCCCCCTGGCTTCTTCTTAATGAATTATGCCAGTCACGTTTCTCCACACCAAACGTTTTACACCTGCAGCCATGGAAGTGATTGGAACATCAGAATTTACTGATTTGGTGCTGTAACCCAATATTTTTGGCAATATACTTTGTATATATAAACATATTTTATATCGATGTATAAAATGTGTGTATTAATACTTCTGCATAAACTTACTCTTGTAAATACGGGTGTGCTTGTCAATGGTTAGGACTAATCGGATTGTATGTACCTGACTTTTGTGAAGTGCCTTGAGACAACATGTGTTGTGAATTGGCGCTATATAAATAAATTGAATTGAATTGAATGCTATTCAGTTCATTTCTGTTGTGTGAAAATGTCAAGTATTTTGTAAAAAAAACTATAAATACAGTTTCTATAAGAAAGCCAACTTTGTTTTTACAACAGTTAAATAAAATGGGTGTAAAATATATATCAACATGGTAGCATTCCACACAAGTCCTTTATTCACAGGTTTTTATCTGCAGTAACATCAGAAAGAGGTAAAATACAAACTGATGGCTGAATGTTGATATGAGAAGAGATTTGGAATTAGGTGACAAAGATCCCATTTTGTCTTTGCAGTTATTAAAATATAGCACACCTCACAGTGGTAGTATAAGAGACATTGGTCTAGACAAGTTCTTCTGCCACTATTGGAGTCAGACACAGCTACATGTGTATAAGGCATTGTCCAAAAATGCCCCTCAGTAGTTTGCTTTGACGCAACTGGCTCAGTTGTGAGAAGACTGGTGAGACCAAATGCTCAGGCTACATCTTATATCAAGGCGTTCAGACGGGGGACAACTGCTCAGTCCCAGTTGTGCAAATGCTGTCAGAGAGACACGACATTAATGCAATTGCGACATGGCTCACAGAATTTCTTCGTACAGGTGCTGCTGTACCAAAGAAAGCCATGAGTGACTTTTCTCTGGCTATTCTTGGTGCTCTGGTAAAGGCCTTCCATTCCTTACCCCGATCTGAAGACATACATTAACGAATGCTACCGTGTGCTACTTTTGAACCAGTCTGCAAAACTCCCTCCTTGTTTTATGAGGGTTGATGTGGCACACTGCATAAAGATGATCTGTCAGTGAGACTGCCTGAAAAACAAGTCACACTGTGTCAAAGATTTCTTTGTCAGGGCAATAGCAAAGCTTGGACCATGCAAAACAGCTAATACATGCCTACACTGTTGTGGCCCTCAGTGAGGCAGAGGGTGATGATAGTTCTGGAGTCCCTCTCGAATCAGAGATGTGCAAAAAATATCTAAAAACCCAGATCACAGAAGACTCCATCATCATTCCAGCTGAAGACACAAGGGAAGCGTATCAAGTGGATCCTTTTGACGAGATCCAGACTGACCTACGCGGCTGGGTATCAAACATATGCAAGGAGAGCAGGTCACTCGCTGCAGCCAATGGGGATAGGGATAACATCCAATTCCTCCCTGATATTGTTCCACACATAATAAGACTAGCAAGTTACTTACCACTTTGGACAGGAGTAATGATCCCCTTCTTCAAAAGCACCAGTCTCACAGCAAGCTCAGCCACTGTTGAAGCAGAATTCAAAAATGTAAAGCATGGCCTTTTTAAACACGAGAACTTACCCATTCGAGTTGATCGCTTTATTTCTCGTCATCTTTCCTTTATTGAAGGAAATATGCGGATATGTTCTGCAAAAGCGAAAAATGATGAGGAAACATCTGGATTAGCAAATGTTTCCGAAACAAACTATCCATGACTACCCACAGTGCTGAAGCCAAGAGAAGAAGGGATTCTCACCATTCTGTGGAATCCGATGAAACCACAAATATTCCTCCAACAGATGAAGACGTGGTTGAAAACTGGAGGGGACTAATTCTTCCACCCAAAAAAAGGAAAAGGACTTCTTATCTCACTTCCACTGAATTCACTTGCACTGAATGGCTCCATGCAGATCAATTTTTTGGGGCAAAAAGAGTAAAAGTGGGACTATTAAAAAATGGAAACCTGCATCAACTGATTAGAGTTGGGAAATCAACAATCTCTGTTCTGAACACGTGCATTTGATGTGTTTTGTCAGTGCTTATGGTGTGCTTTCTGTGACAGCTCAGCATTTCAAAATGTTGTCAGGAACAACAGTGACAACCCCATCTCACTGCTGGTAAAAGCCATTGCTACAGATGGTGTGACCCCAAAGATCTATTCACAGAGGGCAGAGCTGCTTAGTGCAATGTTTGAAAAAAAATCCAGTTGAGGTCTGGTGCCCATCAAATCGATGCCCAGTGCAATATCTCCACGGTCATTGCAAAAACAATGAGAAATATATCCAGCGTTTACCTCTCAAAACACTGCTCTTCACAGTTCTACCAGCTAAACAAAGGAACAACAAGGGAAGTACCATTTGTTTCTCCTGACATTTCTGTCCTGATGGACTCTGGCATGGCTCAGCTTGACACTTCAGTGGAAAACGGACTCTTCCTTCCAGAGTCTCCCTGCCTTCGCCCACTACCGAAGGAATCAGAATGTCCAGTTGAATTCAAAACAGGAGCCAGCATCTCAGGAAAAATGCTCTGTGCTGGAACTGTTACTCACAGCTACAGCATTGGAGATAGAGCATGGATTGACACTGACCTTGCAAACACAACTCAATTTCCTTTGAGTGAATTTCCCCCCATTGTGGCTCTCCAAGGAAAGACATTCACCTTGAGAGTGAGTCATTGCTTTCAAGGGAAACTTGACTAAAGATGGTCTGGGACATTACACTGCATACTGCCAAAGAGCTCCGTGTGTGTGGGAGCTTTATGATGACCTGGCAAATGTAGTGAAGACGGTGTCTGAAAAGAAGACAATACAACTACATGCAGCGTTATACACAGCAGACTGAATGCTGTGAATCAACACATTTTGGGGGAAAAGTTTTGAGAAGCTCAGATCAAAAGGCAAATACATTTTGCCATGGTTTGATATTCCTCACCAGAAATAGGTTCTATTTTAATGTTCTTTGTTACAAGTTCTTAAATGGTTAAGTATGCCATATTTTACCTGTGATGATTTATAACATAAAGTTAATTTTCCAAATCAGAAGTGTTTATTTCTTCTTTGAAAGTATAAGGTAAGTTACATTTTCAAACAGTAACCTGGTTATGCGTGATCTCAGAAGTCATGGTTCATGGTTACCTCTCTCAATTAATTAGCATAGAAAACCTTTTTGTTCCACAATAGGGAAAATTTGAGTGTGTCAGCACCAAACCATAAGGCCATGAAAATATACAGGTTCATATTTCACTAAAAAGTAGAAACATTACCCAAACTAAAAGCTATAAGAAACAAACAGCAAAAAAAAAATCAAAAAAGGCTGAATAGGATTTACAGAAAAGGAGTGGAAAAATACAATACTGTGCTTTATCAGTAAGGTATAGGTTAATTTTTTAAATTTTAGACGTGCAAAAAAATCAGGTGACAGCATTTATGTAAACACTTTATAAAGTTTAAAAACTTCAAAAATAGACACGAAAGTAGAAAAACCTATTGTTTGTTGAAAGTCAGTGATTGGTTTTCCTATAAATTTCTAACAGCAGCCGGGATCTGCAAAAAGTCTTTATCCACTTAAAGGAAAAGCTTCATTTTCCCAAAAGGGGGACCTCTCCATGTCTTTTAACCTAGCTTCATGCATGGGCAGAGGCCGAGCCAAAGGTGGGGGGGAAAGGGGAAAAACGGGACCCCCAAAGCGTAGAAAACCGTAAAAACCTGTTTGAATCCAAAGAAAACCCCCCAAAGATAAACAACTTCAAAGTAATTTTAATGGTGGTTTCCTGATGAGGAAATTTTTAAAAAAATAACTTCTTGTTTTTACGTAGGAGATCATGTTTTGGTAGTTCCGCCAACAACAAAAATCACAAACCATCAAACAAACCGTTACCCGGCGTCTGCAAACAGGGGCTCCACATTTATGTCTTCATTTAATACGGGTTTGTCCCCCACATAAAATGTGCTTCTGTAATGTTTTAAGAGCAATGAAACTAGCGAAAAATCAGCCTGCTGGAGGATTTTTTTTGGCTCTGATGGTTAGGTGAAATGTAACGGGAGGGATGCTACCCTGTCAAGATGCTGAAAATTTTTGTTCATGGTTTCAACTTTCTATTTTCCATGCAAATAAACTTTACTTACTAACGTTTGGCCTAAATTTACAGCCACAATCTGTTTCCCGTGACTTTTTGAAGTAATGAGGGGGGGAGTTGATAACTTTGTCTCAGTAGTATTTTGGAGTGATATGACTGAGACTGAAAAGGCAGAGAGACGGGATACACGCTTCTTTTAAAAGGAACCAAATTAGGCACAAAATCAGATAGAGTTCCCGGGTTTTGGTATCAGCAGCCCTGATGGGGCCCATACTGGGACCATTCAGGAGAGGGAATGTTAGACAAAACCAGCCAAACCATCCCGGTCAGAATATCTACAGAAAACGTCCTTACCCAATTCAGTTTAACTTAAAGATTCCCATTTTTTTGGAAATGTTTTTGCTGCTAATGTTGTTTGTTCATGACAATTTGGGTTTTTGTATTTATTTTACTCATTTTTTTGGTTTTAGTTCTATCGAGGGAGGAGTCTGAAGCCCGGGAGGCCTCTGCCTTTGGCCAGGATGATGGTGGGGCCATCAGAGGAGATACCACTGACCTCTTCCCACCCGGGTGTCCAGTACTGCTTTTGCTCCTCCAAAAGGGACCCGTGGTATTCTACTTAACTAAAAACCCTGCTAGTTTCGCGGGGCCTTATCCATTTTTTTATTTTTTTTTATCATTTATTTTTTTTTTGAAAAAATCCATCCTTTTTTTATGTTCTATACTTGCTTTCTTCTGTATAGGTCTCCCTTTGAATACATAATATGCTAAATACAGGGGGTTAAAAAAGAAAAATTTTTGGGGAAAAAGAACATGAAAAAAAAAAAAGGGTTGAAAATTTACACAATTTGGGGGTGTCAAAAGGTGCAAAGGTTAAAAGGGCAGGGGGTTTTTGGGTTGGGAAAGGCCCTAGGGTTTTAAACCGCTCTGTTGATCATTTTTTGGGGCTCTTTTCTTTCCCACTCACCACGGGAATGTTATCCATCAGCTGCATTGTAGACCGTAAACTTTAAATTTTTGGATTTTCATTATTTGAAACTTTCAAAAAATGGGACCCCCCGCAAATTTTTTCCCAGTCGGGAAATTGTTTGTAAGCGCTTAGAACCGGATCCCCCCAAACCCCAGAAGCGCCCCAAAAGAGAGGGAAACCTTGATGGTCCAAATAATATACGGGGGTTTTGGCCCAATAAAACTAAAACCCCTTTTTTTTTAGACCAAAATTTTTTATTAAAAGGGTTTGGGGCCCCTCCTTTTGCCCCAAATACAGCTTAAATTCGTCTTGGGATGACATATACAAGTATTTGCACAGTGGGGGAGGGATTTTAACCATTCTTCTTGCAGGATAGTGGCCAGGTCACTACGTGTACTGGTGGGGAAAAAACCCTTTTCCGGGACTCCTCCTCCAAAACCCCCCAAAAAGTGGCTCAAAAATTTTAGATTTGGTGGGCTGTTTTAGGGCCATGGGAGATGTTCAACTTCCTTTCATGTTCCTAAACCAAACCCTTTTACCAGTCTTGCTGTGTTATTGGTGCATTTGTCATCCTTTATACCTGGGGACCCCCTTCAGGGTACAATGTTTGAACCATTGGATCACATGTCCCTCAAATGGGTTTGGTATTTCCCTTGGGAGTTACGCGCCCATCTTGCACAAAATATTGGGCCAAAGGGGGTCCTGGGTTTGGGGCCCAAAAATCACTGATCCACCCCAATGCTTTTACTCTGGCATGCACCGTCTGGGTTTTTACGCTTCTTTGGGGGGTTTTTCCACACCGAACCCCTCCCGGGGTGTGGTAAAAAGTAAAAGGTTGGGCCCCATCAGAGGGAAAAATACATGTTTCACCCTTGGCCCGCCCAAAATTTGTGCTCCCCTTTTCCCCCATTGAAAGCGACGTTTGGGCATTGGCATGAGTGACCAAAGGTTTGGGGTATAGCAGCCCGGCCGGGGTAAAAATTACCCTGTGGGGCTCCCCGATGGATTCTTTGGGGAAACAGGGGGTTGAAAGGGGCCCATTTAATTCTGGGGGGGGGATTTTTGGGGAGCCGTTGGGTTTTATTTTTTTTTTTGGATCAATCCCGGGGTTTGCACCCGAACATCCCTTTTTGGGCAGCTTCCTCTTGCGTCCCCAGTTAATCCCGTTTGGGTGTGGTTTTGTCCTTCTTTGGGGGATGCTGACTTACCCTGGATAACCCTGGCTTTGATACATCAAAGACTTGCTGTCTTGGTCACAGATGCGCCGCAAAAACGTGCACCAAAATTTTTTTCCCCCCTTTTGAACTCTGGTATGTCCCGCATAATGTTTGGTTTATTTCAATATTTTGAGCAAAACTGTGCTCTTTCCCCGCTAATTGAACCTTCACATCCGGCCCCTTTCTGGTGCATGTGCAATCAAAGAAAACTGGGTTAAACCCGGGGTGGTCCCCAAATTTTGGGCCCGAAACCCCCCACACTAAAAAGACCGGGGTTTCGTTTCTTGTCCAAACCTCGTTATATATTTAAAGGTTTTTATGTGTGTGTGTTTTTGGGGGTTTAAATTTTTAGTCTCATCTGTGGGCCCCCCCGATTCTCTCTCTCTCTCAAAAGTCCAAAATCAAAATAATTTAAAAAGTATCAATTTTTCTCCCTTTTCTGTAGGCTGTCTGTTAAGGGAGAAAATTTGAATCAACCCTTTACCAAAGTAAAAATATATATATTATATATTTCAAATTTTTAAAGCTGCCAAAGTATGAAACCCTATAAACCATTTTTTGATTCAAAAACTTTTCATCTTCTTTTTCCCGGGGCTTTTCCTTTTTAAAAAAAAGAAGGGATTTTTCTCTTTCATTGTGGGGCAAATTTTGGGGGGGGGGGGCATTAACAAAATTAAAAAAATTTTTGGGCCCGTTCGGGGGTTTTTTTCGCGGTTTTTTTTTAAAGTCTTTGATGATGTAATTTATGTTTTCCCTCCAAACTAATGCAAACAGCGTTTTTTTTTTGTTTTTGCACCACCCGTGTAAAACTCCCTTTATTAAATCGAAAGGGACCGGGGTTCCTTGGCAAACCCCCTTTTTGGGGGGTAAGCGCGCATGGGGCTCCTTTTGTGTGTATGTGAAAAATCTGGCAATAAGCGTGTTTTTTTGAGCTGTTTCTGTGTTGTTGTAAATTCCCTCAAAAAACATAAACCACAAATAGTTACTCTCCCTTTCTTTTTTAAATTTGGGGTTTTTGCAGCGGCAGGGAGGGCATTAAACGTAGCGGTGCTCGGTTTTAAAGGTGGCCCTTTTACAACAGCCTTTAGCTCCGAGGGGGAGAAGCAAAAAACCAAAAGCTTTGAGGCTTTCCCGCAACGAACCCGTTTTAGAAAAATATTTTGGAAAGAGGGGAAAAAAGCTACATTTTTAAAAATTTAAATCTTTTTTTAGACTGGCATTGGGAAACGGGTCTGATCTTCTTTGTGTGGGTCGTGAAATTTTTGGGGCCCCTAAAATATTCTGGATGACGGCTTCATAGCAGACCCGCTGTTCTTCCCTCTTCCCGGGAAAGGTACCCCCGCAGAAACTTTTTTGTGGTACGCAGTACCCGGCCGAAAACCCGGCCCCACTTCACCCCCGATAAGGGGGGGGGGGTTAAATTTGTTTCTGCTGTTCGGGTGTTAATGAAATTTAAAAACATTTTTACTAAAAGGGGGAACCAAAAGAGGGGCCCAAAAAAAGGAAAGGTTTCCCCCCAGGTGGAGGCCCAAAGGGCATTTTCCCCCCCAATTAAACTAACTGCTTTCATATTTTTTTTTTTTGACCATGGTCAGTTGGGCACTAAATGGTAGGCTGAGGTGAAAAATTGGAACCCCCCCCGAAAGTTTGGGGACGGCAGCCCCCCAACTTAACCAGGGTGGCAATGAAAACATATCATTGCCCGGTTTTTTTTGGTGGTAGTCGTGTTGGGCTGGGGAGGCATCCCTGGGGGGATGCACAAAACCATACAGGATAAACTGGCCCCCTACTGTCAGTAAGACGTAAAACCCCTAACCCTTGTTAGACCCCCTTTACTAGGGGTGGGTCCCGGGTTTTTTCTGGGGCTTTGGGATGCCGGTCTCATTGGGAAGAATATGCAGGCAGTTCCTGGAGAATGAATAAATTGATACCAGACCACTTAGGCCCCTGGCTTCTCCCTTTTTGAAAAATTAGAATAAGGTTTTCTGTGTCGAGGGAGGAAACTTTACGGCCGTCCGTTTAAATCTTAAAATTTCTCCTCACCTCTCACGACTCCTTTTATTTGGGACCCCCAAAAGGGCAAAACTCAGTCAAGATATTTTAGTTTCCCGAAATTTTTAAAACCAAACTGAATTCAGAGAGCGAGATGTCACCTTACACTCTTACCTTGAAACCCGTGTGTGCGTTCACTGGGGGCTTTTTCTTCATTTTATACCCCACGCTCCCCTTTCAGTCACATACACAATCATTCTGTCTGTGTATGTCTCCCCACAAACAGAAAAAAACGAGATATACGATTATTTAATTAAAATTTTTTCCCCACTTGGATACAACAAAAAACACCTCCCAAGCCTTGCCCTTTGAATAATGAATTTTCCTTGTTTTAAAATTTTTACTAAAAGCTACTTTTTAACAGTACAAAGAAACAGAGATTTTTTTGGTCCCACAGAGAGGAGTCCCAAAGCCTCCCCAATACACTGTGGGCCCCTCCACAAAAAACAAAAGAAAAGACTTTGAAAAGCCAAACCTTGTTTAAAAAACACTCATTGTGGGTATAATATGAGGCTGCCTGTTGGGGTTTTTTTCAAACTATCAAAAGATAACTAAAACAAATTTACAAATCAATCTAAAAAGCAGAAAAAATCCCAAATAAAATTTTATTTTTTAGCTACTAATAATTGGGGGCTTTAACTTCCAAAATTCCCCCACTCCAAATAGGGTGCGCCAGCTCCAGCCCCTAAAGTCCGTCCGTCAAACACAACTGAAAAGTAGGAGGTTTGGGTTCACACCCCCTTTTCTAAATTTGTGCGTAAAGGGAAGCGAACCATCGAGCCCTGGCATGGTAAACAGAAAAAACCCAAAAGGAACCATTATGGCAACAAAATAGCAAAAAAATCTTTAAAAGACTGACAAACCCTTTCCCTTTTCCCAAACCATATGGGAAACCATTGCCCCAAAGCTTTTGGTCAATCCCAAATGCTCGTGCATAGTTTTCTCAGGGTTCTAAATCCTTCAAAGGCTGGGGTGAAGACCCGTCAGGAGCGTTTTTTATTGGGAAAAAAATTTTAAAAAACACATATCTCCAAACATGGCACGGGACACCCCCTTTTTCAGCTCCCAAACATAAAAAAGGGCCATTCTTTTTTTGGGTAGGGCCCCCTGAGAAAAAGGTGGGGGCTAGTTGTTCTGAGAGACTTCAACAGACCGGGGGAAGATGGCCAGCGATTTACATTGTAATGAATAAAAATTTATGCGGTCTACATTTTTGTTGGAGTTTTTGGGGAAAAAAACCTCCCCGTGATTCCTTTAGAATTAGCATAAATGGTAAATTTTGGCGCCAAAAGGGTAAGTGGGCGCGCAAACTATAAAGGGGGTGTTTGTTTTTGGTCCCCCGGTGCCCTCTATTTTGTTTTATTAGTGCGGCCCGCTAGTACTGTTTAAGCATGCCAGGAAACCAAAAAATGAAAGGGAACTTGCTAAAATTTTTAATAATCCTGTGAACTTTAATTAAACTTTGAGAGGGAAAGAAAAAAATAAATTAAAACAATACAATATCCACCTTTTTACTCCAAGGGGACAGAAGGATTCTTTAAAATTAACTATGTTTTAAGGCCCTGCTCCCTTTCTCCCTCCCCTTTCCCTTGAGGACTATTTAAATTTTTGGGCTTCTGTAGTCTCGGGTGTTTTAAAACCTTCTGTCCGAGCGGGGGATGTTTTACCCTTTCTAAGGGGAGGATGTTTCCCCAGTCCTTTTAAATTTAAACGTGTTTTTTTAATTAAAAACAAAAAAGGGTCGGGGTTTCAATCCTACTATCCTTATGAAACCCTGAACAGTAAGCACAACAATAGTTTTGAATATAAAAAAAATATAAAAATGCCAAAAAAACCCATAAAAAAATAAAAATTTTGGGAAAGGGAAAAAGTTTAAAAATTAAAATTTTAATTTTATTTTTTTTTTTTCTTTCTTTTTTCGCCTTTTCCCGCCCTTTGGGGGCGCAGTCTCGCTTTTTGGTTTGGCCCCCTTTTATTACAAGGGGCGCGGTGCCCTTTTTGGTCTTCTTTCTTCAACAACAAAGGTAGATTTCCCTAAGTTGCGAAAAACCCCTTTGAGGGATTATTCTCCCCCCTTTGTTGAAGCTGTGTTTCCCCCAAACTCCCTCCAGGGGTCCCCCTGGTTCTGGTGCCTCCGGCACGGCCCCAAATAAAACCACTGCCCCTTTTTTCCCCTTCAGCCCCCACTGCGGGGGATGCCCTTTCTCGGTCCCCCTGGTAGGGGTTCCTGTGCCCCCGGCCCCACACACTTTCCCCAACCGCCCCCTCGACCTGGGATTTTTTTGGCCCTCTCCTGTAGACTTTTTCAATACCAAAAACCCTTTTTTGTATTTTTCCAAAAAACCTCGTAGCTGAGAAAAATACCCCTTTGTGTGAAAATTTTCTGTATTTTTCATCTGTAGATGTCAAAACCCGCTCCTCTTGGCCCCGGGAAAACCCCTTTCCCGGGTTTTTTTCCACTCGTTTTGGAGTGTTCCTGGGGTTTGAGTTCACTGCCCACCTGATTGACTAAAAAGCAAGAGGAAATGCATCCCCCCCAAAGGAAAATTTTTGGCCCGGCAAAGATTTTACCCAAATTTGTTTTTCGGTTTTTGGGTTTTCCATTCTTTAAATTTTTCCTTTGGGGACTGAGGGTGAACACCGTCCCAAACCCTGTGTTTCACCCCCAAACGGGACTCACCTGTTGCACCGCTGGTTTTTAAAAGGGGTTTTCCATTGTCCGGGCCCTTAAATCTTTTCGGGAATGTAAGGGTTTAAAGGGAACATTTTAACACATTTTTTTACTATCTTTTTTTTTTTCGTTTGGCCATGTTCTGGCCATCCTGTAAAAGAAATCCACAAAACCAAAAGGGCAGATTCTAAAACTTTTTACTGACTGCAAAGGCTGGGGTAGTCAAAAATTTTTTCCCTTTTCCGGGTCTTGTGTTTAAAGGGAAAAATTTTCCCTGCAAACGGGCCCAAAGTTTTTTTGGGGTTTTAAAATTGCCCAAAACACTGAAACAGCATTTCAAAAAGTTTTTTTTTCCCCATGTCTGTCATAAAAGGAAGAAAACCACCCTTCAATTCCCAGCATCGGGTTTAAAATTTCCCAAAGTGTCCTACTCCCTTTGTGCCCCCAAAAAAAAGTTCCTGTTTAAGTCCAAAAGGGAAAACCCCATCCTCCCAATCTGGTCCCCCAAAACACCCTGACTGTCTGTGGGCTCCTTTCATCCTCCACAGTTTTTCCTGGGGGCTGCCCCTGCTTTGCAGCTCCACTACTCTCTCTAAGGTCAACCTTTCTCTCACTTCCTCCTCTTCACCCAAACCATCTCATTTTGAGCAATATAACCCCCAGTTATTTTGGGGAAAGTGGTCAGCACCCCCCGGGATTTCCTTTGGTACTTCTGAATCACTCCCTGTCATGCCCTTTACATTTGATCACTGCTACTTTTGCTGGTAAAAACAAGGTTTCCCCTGCTGCTTTTTAAATTTTCTGCTTAATTTTTTATGGGTTTTTTCCTCCAGTTTTGGTTAAAAAATTTCCTGCTCTAAAACCATTGAAAAGAGTTAAAAGCATAAAACCGGCCCCTTTCGGGGTAACCCGACCCCGGTAGACTTTCATTTCCCCTGGCCCCTCTGTAAAGCCCTAAAGTGAAAGTATTACTCCCAAAAAATTCTCCCTTTTCTGCGTTGTTTGGGGGCCCTTTCCCAAACCTTTTTGGGCTTCCATTTTTACCAGCCCCTTTTCTGCCCTGTTCTACCCCCGGGCCAAAAGGGCATTTTTTCAGCCCTTTTGCATC
Organism: Crenichthys baileyi; assembly: GCA_036173005.1. Classification (NCBI taxonomy): domain Eukaryota; kingdom Metazoa; phylum Chordata; class Actinopteri; order Cyprinodontiformes; family Goodeidae; genus Crenichthys; species Crenichthys baileyi. The sequence goes on along the minus strand of JAHHUM010002719.1, from coordinate 87,526 downwards.
ATGCCAAAAACCCGCCCCCATTTAAACAGCTGTCTCACCTGTGGCCCCTAAAGGGGGGCTGGTTTCTAATTCTGGCCCTTCCCTTTTTTTTTTCCGGGCCAAACCCAGCTTTTTCACATTGATTTGGTTCCCCTGTGTTTTTTCATCCGCCATGTTGTTTCCCCTGTGAGTGTAGGTTATGTTGGGTGCCCCCAAGATTTTGTTTGAGCCTGTGTTGTTTTCAGAGCTGTCATGGGGGAAAAAAATTTTGGGGTTTTACATATCCACCCCACTGTTTATTTTTTAAAAACATTCAGAGGGGTCCCATCACTAAGGGGGCTGTTTTTTTAAATTTAATTTTTCCAACCCCCGCTGCATTTTGTGCATTGTGGGGGGCCGTTTTTTCCCATTTTTCCAAATTACTGAAACCCTAAAATTTAGCTTTTCCCCTCTCCCGTTTTTTTTTGAAACAAAATCAATTTTCCCGCCAAATTTTGTTACAGAAAAATCCAAATAAAAAGAAAGGGGTAGTCAGGGAGCGTACGGGCTGCCCCCGTTGGAGGGGAAACTGCTTTAAAGCAATAAAGGCTTCCTCTGCCCTTTCTGATCCAAAATTAAAGGGCATTTTTTGAGTTTTCCCCATTTCCCCGTTTTCGACTAGGTCTCGGGGGGCTTTGTTTAGATCGGTGTTAAAATGGGATTAGTTTCCTGCCTTAGCCCGTGAGGGCCCCAAAAAATTTACAGGGATGTCTTTCACCCTAAGGGTTTTGGGTGTGTTAAAAACTTTGCTTTTTGTGAACTTTACATGGGTTGTGTTTTTCCGGGGGTAAAAACCCCTTTCCCAGGAAAAGGGAAAATTGTTCCTTGCTATTTGTAGTTTATTTTTACTGCCTTGAATCCATGTTTTTTGCAGAGTCCAGCACGAGTTCGTAGATTTTTAAACAGGGGCTCCGCTTAAAAATGCAACCCCCCCCGGTTTTGTACGTCATCCCCCATACTGAATGAGGGGTCACATTCTGGGGGGAGGGGCAAGTCTTTTTTTTTAAAAAAATCTTTCAAAAAAATTTGGGTTAAAAAATAACCCGGTGAAAGGGCGAATCCTTTTTGGCAGAAGGGTTTTAGGCAGTGCTCCCCCCAATAGGTGAAAGAAAAAAAGTCCCTGCAAATTTTTAATGGCAAACAAAAAGGGGTTTTTGCTGTCAATGAAAGTTTTTACCAAAATGCCCGCGAAGGGTTTAAGGTTGGGGGGGGTGGGGGGGGAAAGGGGGGGGGGGGTCCACCAGGGGGGGCTGAATTTAGGGGGGGGGGGGGGGGGGGGGGGGGGGGGGAATCTGGGGGGGGGGGGGGGGGGGGGGGGGGGGGGGGGTGGGGGGGGGGGTTTTAGGCCCTTTTTTTTCTTCCGGGGGGTGGGGGGGGGGGGGGGGGGGGGGGGCCCAATGGGGGGGGGGGGGGGGGGGGGGGGGGCCGAGGGGGGGGGGGGGGGGGGGGGGGCCCGGGGGGGGGGGGGGCGGGGGGGGGGGGGCCTTAATGGGGGGGGGGGGGGTTTTTTTGGGGGGGGGGGGGGGGGGGTTGGGGGGTTGGGGGGGGGGGGGGGGGGGGGGGGCGGGGGGGGGGAAATGGGGGGGGAGGGGGGGGAACCGGGGGGGGAAAGGGGGGGGGGGGGGGGGGGGGGGGTTATTTCACGGGGGCCCCCCAGGATTGGGGGGGGGGGGGGGGGGGGTGGGGGGGGGGGGGGGGGGGCCACTTGGGGGGTTCGGGGGGGTTTTTTTATGGGGGGGGGGGGGAGGGGGTTAGGGGGGGGTTTATCCTGGGGGGGGGGGGGGGGGGGGGACTTTCAGGGGGGGGGGGGGGGGGGGGGGGGGGGGGGGGGGGTAAGGCCTTTTAATTTAAAAACCCAAAAATAATTTTTTTTCTGGTGCTTTTTTAAAAAAACCCCCCTTTTTCCCCTTAAAAAATTTGGTGGGGGAAAACCCCGAGGTTTTTTTGCCGTCCCCAGGGGCTTGGCCCCAGGGGAGGCAACCCCTTTTACCAAACCTTCCCGGGCCCCCAAAAAATTCCTTAAACTTTTGAATTTTTTTCCTTCCCCGGATTTTCAATTCCGGAAAAAGAGGAAAACAAATTTTTTTTAGGAAAACCGGGTGATTTTCCCAAACCGGGGCATTTTAAAAAAGCCAATTTCTTGACTTGGTCCAAAAAAGGTGGGTTTTAAAAAACCCCCTGGTTTTGCAGCCACACCTCAGGGGCCACATAAATTTTTTGGATGAAATGAACCCCTGTCCTACCTTCTACAGTTTCATTAAAAAAAATCCTGTCACCATTCAGTGTTACAAAGGGGCGTAGAACAGAGTGAAATGGGGGCGGGTCAGGCAGAAAAGGGTGTAGGGGCAGAGACTTTGAATCCAGGGGTTTCCACAGCTGATAGACAAAAGAAGATGCTCCGGGTTTGGAGAAAAAAGGTGCGGTTTACAGTCCCCCCTTTGGATGTCAGCATATTCCTCTGAAATGGCTGTAAAATAATATTATCCATGCTGAAGCATTTGTCTATATGCCAAAGAGGAACCATCTCGAAAAGTTACTGTTAACCCATCAGGACCACATAGCATTGATGCTCCCAGCTTCACTAATAAGTCTCTGCCCAGCACATTAACAGGTGTGCTGGGTGAACACACAAAAGGGTGAGTTACTGTCTGAGTCCCAATCTGAACAGGAAGTGGTAAGTCACAGGTAGAATTTGTGCAGCCCCTGAGAAGCCCATCACAGAAACAGTCTTGGTAGAGAGCAGTGGTTTAGGAGGTTGCTGTGTTATGGTGGAATAAGTAGCTCCAGTGTCCACTAACACAACATGGGGTCTGCCATGCCCACGCTGCCTTGGTCCTCCTCAGGGGTGTGCCAGTATGGGCTGTAAGACGGGTGTCCACCCATTTGTGGATACTGGCCCTGCTGGGGTGGTAGAGGTGCCATACTGATCATACTGATCAGTCACAGACATAGGGGTGTGTGCTGCTGGAGATGCAGATGCAGCCGGAGGAACAGCTTGAGCTGCTGCTAACTTTACATTTTCAGTTTTATCACTTTTTCTCTTAGTTAATTTGTCTTTGGCCTCTTGCAGCTGCAATTTAAGGAGCTGGTTCTGTAGGTGCTCTTTCTCCTCTTTTTTTTTTTTCCCCTGCCCCCTTTTGCTGTATGTTAATGGTGAATTAAAAAGTTTTCCCACTTTGTGAAGTCTGTTTTCCCTGCAAATCAGGATTATTTTTTCATCTTTTGACACACGTCAACAGGAACTCCTTTTAAATTGGCTTCTCTAAACAGCTCTCCCATTCCTGTCCCGTCACCCTTGGGGGTTAACTCCTGTGTGTCTCATCCACGTGTCCACGGGGGCACTAATGTGCTCTTTCGGATGTTGCTCTGGGTCCCAACGAATTTTGGGGACTGCAACTGGGGCAGTGGGCGGATACTGATTTCTTAGGCCCTTCCCCTAGGGCTGTCATTACACGTGTCAGGCGTGTTTGGTTTCATCAGGGTCTTATTACTGCAAATCAGCATTATGTTCTATCTTTTCCCTAGCAATCGAGGGACCCCACAGAAAAAATCGCCCCAAAAAAATTTTTTTTAAAGTCACCCAAGGCCAGTGTCATGCCCTTTTTCAATGTATCTAATTCCTGTAACCAGACACGTCCACATCCTGCAATAGGTGGCAACTTATCCACTAAAGCCTGTACATCTCCCAATGAAAAAGGGACATATTTTGTCATTCCAGCTGATGAGGTCAATAACGGACATTGAAAGCTGGATGGACCGCTCTGGCTACGAGAAGTCATGGTGTGTGTTCTCTTAGAACCTTTAAACTGCTTTTCGGTCATCTGTTGAGACGTTTTCTCATATAATTCATGCTCTTTTGATTCCAATTGTGTAACCCCTCTTAAAAGTCAAAGTGTTTCTTGTGCTTCTGTCTCAGGCCCTACTTCAGCTCTTTCACTCAACCAATCACTGCCATAAGTCACACTACTCTGCTCACGCTTTCTTCCTCCTCTGATACGTCTGGCTCAGGGATCCAATTGCCTTTACAGGAGTCCCCGCTGTCTGCCGGTCACCAGACCGGTAATCATCAAGCTCAGAGCTGGGTGCCTCTGGCCGCGTTTTCTGTCTAGATTGTTAGTCAGAGCCGTACGATCCGTCTTCACCGGACACTTTTACAACACTTAATTTCTCTTTAAAATTCCCCAGGAGGGTCTGGCTCACTCCTGTAGGCGGGTTCACGCATGGTGTAGAGTGCTGCGGGAGAAAGTTCTGTGTAGGGGCCTCTGCAACTCTCTCTATGCGGTCAGAGAAGGGCTCATAACAGGCAGGTCCTCCCACTGACGGTTCAGGGACAAACGGGTTGTAATGCGCACGTAACTGGCCTGATTCTGTGTCCCCCTCTAATGTTAAATTTTTCCCCTCCTTTTTACATCTATCACTGGATATATACCTTGTGTGGGACTATAGGGCGGAGGAGCACTCGGCGGGGGTACTGCTGTTTTTCTGACTGCTTCTTTTGCGTTCTGTCCTTGCTGCAGTGAATCAATCCCTGCCACCAAACCAACAAGCTACCCCATTCTGTCTCTTTTTCCTGCGTCTTTTTTGGGGGGGCCAAATTTTACCCCTTTTTCCACCAAGTCGTCCTTTCTCATCAGCCTTAATCAACCAACTTTCTTTATCCTTCAAATGCCTCTTATATTCTCGGTTCAACCATCTACCTATTTTTCTATAGTTTTCTGAACTTCCTTCTTTGACTTTTTCTCATGTTTTTCCATGAAGTCTGCCAGCACAGTTACCTGATCCGACAACGGTATCCAGGGACCTATTCCCCATCCATGCTCACTGTTTTCACCATCAATCTCTCCTGCCATGTTGCACAACTTATTCCTTTTTTCACACTCTATGGAAATGTAGTTTATAATAAAATCATAGCTTCTACAATCACTTCACCTCTTATGCCTTATTTTATGGCAGTACAAGTTATAATATAATCACAGCTTCTACAATCACTTCACCTCTTATGCCTTATTTTATGGCAGTACAAGTTATAATATAATCACAGCTGCTACAGTCACTTCACCTCTTATGCATTATGCTGTGGTAGTACAGTTTAGAATAAAATCGCCGCTTATCCAATCACTCACACTCAAGTGCAGCAATTCACAGCCATTCGCAGCCACTCAATTTTATTCTCTTCTCACTCATATGCACAGTAAATACCAGTTATTGACAAATACAAAAAAAAACAAAAATTCCTTTTTTTTAAATTTATTCTTACAGTCCTCACCATTCAAGTATCTTGGGCTGTCTTCCCTCACCTGCCAAATTCAGGTTCTCGGGGGTCCTATCCCTGGCCCCCCTTTGAGGCGTCCTCAGTCCCGGGGAGGCTGTTACTAACCCCCCCTAAATACCCCCCGTCCTCGTCAGGACTAAGTTTGGAATGCCAAATCCGGGAAAATATTTACTTCAACAAAGCGTCACCATTCAAGTATCTTCAGTGAAAGGTATTTTACAACAAAAAATTTACTCAATACAAATTTCTTTACCTAAATACATTAGCTCAACAAAAAAAAATTTTTTTTTTTCCCCAAAACTGATCAAGACTGTAAATTTTTAAAAAAAAAAACGATATCTATCCCCCAACACCCCCTACACTATTAGCAGGCAAAAGGAGGAAATCTCCTTACCTTTTGTTTTGGGTCGACCCTGTGGGGTTGTAGAACGACGCCCCGCCTCGTAGTCAATTAATTATCCTTTAGTTAGTGTCAAATCCGGGTCACGGCACCAAACTGTCGAGGTAGGAAAACTTTACTGGCCGTCCGTTAACTCTTACTCCTCACCTCTCATCGACTCTTTTTATTTGGCACCCCCAAAGGACAATCCTCAGTCAGAGATCAGTTGTAGTTTCCAGAAGTTTATTAAAACCAATCTGAATTCAGAGAGCGAGATGTCACACTTACACTGCTATACCTTGGAAAAACCCGTGTGTGCTGTCTCACTGGGGGTGTGTTTCATTACATTTTATACCCCACGCTGCCTTGCAGTACACATACACAATCATTCTGTCTGTGTATGTCTCCCCAGCAACAGAATAAAAAACAGAGATATACGTCATTATTTAATTAAGAATTGTTTCCCACACGTGGATACAGACAGAGAACACCTGCAAGCCTTGTCCTTGAATAATGAACATTCATTGTTTATAATACTAGAAGCTACTGTTACAGTATCAAAGAAACAGAGATTTATTTGGTCAGCACAGAGAGGAGTACCATGCCTCCCCAATACACTGTCGGCCTCTCACGATACAGACAGAAAAGACATGCAAGCCTTAACCTTGACTAATAAACACTCATTGTGTTATAATACTAGAGGCTGCTGTTAGGGTTTTTTCTAACTATCAAAAGCATAACTAAAACTAATACAAATCAATCTATAAGCAGCAAAATCCCAAATATATCTTAGTTTTAACTACTAATAATGAGGCATTTATACTTCCACAATGCATAGTCTTCACACAGATCCTAGAACAGTTTCTATCAACCATCCGTTAGGATGCTGAACTGCTGAAAGGTGAAAACCAACATTCCATTCAGTGATTTTACATTACAGTAAGTATTCACCCCGAGGGACCTTTTAGATGTAAATTTAATAATATTACAGCGTTATGTAAAGTGGCCACCATAACTAGAGTTCTGATATATTTGTATGTGTAAAACAGGAGTCAAAATATAAAAAAATATATAGTATGTTGATAAAAAGTGTTTAAGGCTACAGGCGGAACTTAAAGAGCGGTCGCTGTTTCTGGAGTAAATGTCCGTGTGAGACTTCGGGCGGAAGTAAACAAGGCGCTAGCAGCGTTATCTTCCAGGTTTCCTTCCGTTTATCGTCGGTTTTTGCTGTGTGAGCTGAATATTTCAGAGTCTGCAGTAACAACATCTTCGGTTCATCATCTGAGAGAATTGATCAGAGAGCGACTAACTGCTGCTGCTGGAGAAATATTCAGAAACATCCATTAGGAGGAAGAGATCGATCATCAGCTCAGACTGCTGGATATCAGCTGGAAAACCAGATCAGATCAGAACCTACAGGTATGTTACCTGTACGGTGGTCTGATTAACTAACACTGGAACACAGACATTATGATCAGGGAACTAGTTGATGCTGCGGAGGAAGCAGGACGTGTCAGTGTGTCGTTCATACCTCGATGATTTGGAGGCTTTGATCACTTCGTCCCTTCACCAATTCGTAAAGCTGTTTCAAAAATACGCATCATCTTTTCGTGCCCCTTTCGACGTTTAGTTGTCAGTTAGGTAAAGTCTGTAAAGTCACCGAACTGTTCAATCTGTGGTCTGCATTGTTGTGTATTCTAATTAAGTTGGTCTAACCAGTTGGTCTAACCAGTAGCTATAAGCTTTATCAAAAAGGAAAGTTTTAAGCCTAGCCTTAAAAGTAGACAGGGTGTCTGCCTCACGGACTAAAACTGGGAGCTGGTTCCACAGGAGAGGAGCCTGATAACTAAAGGATCTGCCTCCCATTCTACTTCTAGAGACTCTAGGAACCACCAGTAAACCTGCAGTCTGAGAACGAAGTGCCCTGTTAGGAACGTATGGAACAATCAGATCTCTGATGTATGATGGAGCTAAATCATTAAAGGATATATATATATACTGTTTCAGAGATGTTGTGAGGAATGTTCTTTAGAAGTTTATCAATTATTTGTTCAGCCTAAATCCCTGATGGTAAAAAGGTTGTCTGAAAATTTCAGTTGTAATATTCAGCAAATTCTATTTATACATGTATTGTTCAGGTTGAATGGACCTGATGGGCTTTAAATGTCTAATAATTTTAGTGTTTTTTCTAATTATGTAAAATTTCAATGTTACATTATTTTATTTTATTATTATTTTTTCAAGAATGTTGTTTGCATATTTTATAAAATTCACAAGTTGTTTTGGATTTTTGAGTTTTTAACTCAGGCCCTGCTAACACGACATGGTTTCTGGTGAAAATGGAAAAGTTCAGTTGTGTTTCTACTTTTCGTTTACATGTCAACGGCGCACGTTTTCTCTAAAAATGGCAAAATTTGAGAACGTACCAGAACCACCCGAATCTGTTAGAAAATGTCCTGGGCTGTAGGGAGAATGAAGTTTTTCTTATGGGGAAGCCCTGGCTCATGCACAGTATGACTGAAATCAGTAGAAGTGAATGTGCACACACACAACACAACGGCTACTGACCAGTTTAAAACTCGCAGAAGAAGAAGATATCAGCAATAACAATGGCGGATTGCAGAGTACTTCTTTGTGCTGCTGACTCCTTTGAATCTAACGACGGTTCTCCAGCAAAGTGCCCATTTTCTATCCTGTTTTGTAAGCAGGGAGTGTTTGCGCATGTTGTTGAGTTTTAAAGTACATACTGTCAAATAGTGGCGTGGGAATTACAAAATCTTCAACGTCTCCACTGTTGCCGTGTGAACAGAGATTTTAAAAAAAACAGTTTTTAATGGATCATTGTTGCATAAACAGGGCCTCAGTGTCAGTCTATAATCAATATTTCACAGAAGGATAAAAAAATATTTTACTTAAGATGAACAAGCCTCAAAAAAGCATCGTATGATCACATATATTAGCCCACGATCTATAGTATATACAGTATATAGTATATAGTGGGTCGCGGTATAGTATATATATAGTATATACTATATATACTATATATATAGTATATAGTTGTAGTAGCTGACTTAAACTAAAATGACTGCAGATGACTAAAATGTGACTAAGGCTAAATTCAGTTTAAGACAGGAAACTATAACTGAAGCTACTTTAACATGTACAGTCAATATTAACACAAGGTAAAGCTAATATTTTTAGTATTGAGAGAACTCAAAGGGCTAAACACAGTTACACAAATTAGGCTGAACGCTGTTTAAATTTTCCGATTTCTAAATAATCCACTAAGTCTTGACAACTTGGAGCTAAATGAACACATGGCTCAGCAGAGCAATGATGCTGTTGCTCATGTTCATAAAGGCCTTCAGTGTGTCATCTCTGTTGTGAACACAAGTTATTATTGCACTTTCAGGTTGAGGGTGTTTGGGTTTTGTTTTCAATTGTTTGGGTTGGTTTTCTAATGGTTCATGGAGGTTTTGGATGGCCTTTAAGGTTCCGGTCTTCGATTTCTTGAACTTTCTGTCCTGATAGTAAATTGGTGGATTTCAGGTCCTGCTGCCTTCTGTTTGTCTCCAGTTTGTTAATTACAATCTTAAGACTAAGTGGAGAATAGTGTGAATACAAGATAGAGCTTCATACAAACAATTCTGCTCCAGAGAAGTCTATGATACCTGAAATCTTTAATAAAAAGAAAATGCATTCCTTGTTTGCTTGTTAGAGCAATTGGTGTAAGTTATGAAAAAAATAGTCAGTCAGTCAGTCAGTCATTTTCTACCGCTTATTCCATAGTGGGTCGCGGGGGAGCTGGTGCCCATCTCCAGCAGTCTATGGGCGAGAAAAAAATAGTTAAAATAAAAACAATGTTTATCTCCAAAGTTTTTCCCGATGTTAACAAATACATTTCACAGAAATGTTATCATTATTATTCTTTTGCTGTTCTTCATTCCCTCAGGTCTTCCACATCATAATGTCTGTTACTACTTGGAAGGTTCTTGATGATCGCATTCTCATACATGCAGAGAGGAACTCAATTGTTGTTCAAAATATATCAGACAGTATAGAACATAAGGAGGAACCAAAGGAACCAGAACAACAACAGAAGACAAAGGCAAAAGAGGAGCCAGAACATGTACAGATTAAAGAGGAAAAGGACAACCTCTCCTGTAATCAGAATAAAGGACAACTTTCAGCGAACCAGGAGATCAACACCTCTATGGTGACTCCTGCTTATGAGGAAATATTCCACAATGGGCCAAAGCTACAGCAGATGAAGCAGACAAAGGATGAACCAGAACCTGTGATAATTAAAGAGCAACAGAAGGATCTCTGCAGTGCTCAGGATGAAAAGCAGCTTGTAGTTAAGCAGGCTGAAACATTTATGGTGACTCCTATGTATGAGCAAGAAGACAACAATGAACCAGAACCAAACAAGAGCCAGCTCCTATCTGCAAACCGCTCTGACGCTAAAAACCAACAACAGCGAGGACGCAACCAGAAAAAGTCAGGATTAAGCAGAAATAAAGATCCTAAGCCAGCGAAGAGACATCACAACACCCGAAATCAGAGGGACAATGTAGACAATTCAAAACTAAAAAGGCATAAAACAGATCTGTCATACTGTGAAGTATGTGGTAAAAGCTTTTCTTATCGCAGGTGCTTAACGTCTCACATGAGAATTCACACAGGTGAAAAGCCATTTTCATGTGAGACTTGTGGAAAAGATTTCATCAGCCACTATGCCTTAACCATTCACACGAGAACTCATACAGGTGAGAGGCCTTTTTCATGTCAGAGTTGTGGAAAGGATTTCACCAGTCAATATGTCTTGACAATGCAAACAAGAACTCACACAGGGGAAAAGCCATTTTCATGTCTGACTTGTAAAAAAGATTTTACCAGCCAGTCTAAATTGACTGTGCACATGCGAACTCATACAGGTGAGAAGTCTTTCCAGTGTCTGGTGTGCGGTAAAGGTTTTATCCAGAAAACAACTTTGACCTATCACATGAGAACTCACTCAGGGGAAAAACCTTATTCATGTGAAATGTGTGAAAAATCTGTGATTTTTCTCATCACATGAGAACTCACACAAATGATAAACCTTTTCTCTGCCTGACTTGTGGAAGAGGTTTTAACAAGCAATATAGATTGACTCATCACCAGAGAATTCACAGAAGTGACAACAAGTATACTTGGGACTTGTGTGCTCAATCTTACAGTCAGAAAAGTGACATAGTCTGTCATCGCAAGATGAAGAGACCATATAGGTTTGAATGGTGTGATAAATCTTTTAAAGTAATAATTAGACCCATCACATGATGTGTGGTAAAACTAGTTACCTTTAGTTATGACTCTCTGTTCTCTGTTTACTTATGGACCAAACAACAGTTCAGACTACTCTGCCTTCTTGGAGTCTCTGGATGGTGTCCTCGAACAGGGGACATCTGGGAATTCTATGTTGCTCCTGGTGCTCCTGCAAGGAGGACTTTGAGGATCAGTGGCCATGTCCTCCATGGAGGAGGCTGAGCTTGAGAACGTAGGAGAATGCAATTCCATCACTGTGCCGCGGTTGCTGAGGTAGTTAAAAAGCTCCTGGGCAGCAGGGCGCTAGGTGTGGATGAGATTCAGCCACAGATGCTGAAGGCTCTGGATGTTGTGCGGCTGTCATGGTTGAGACACCTGTTCAATGTTGCAGGGAGGACTAGGACAACACCGTGGAGTGATGGTCCCAATTTTTAAGAAATGGGTGTGAAGTGTGTGTTCAAACTATGGAGATCACACTTCTCAGCCTCCCTGGGAAAGCCTACTCTAGGGAGTTGGAGAGGGTCTGACTTATTGTTGCACCTCGGATTCAGAAGACACTATGTGGCTTTCTTCCTGGCTGTGGAACAGGAGACCAGCTCTTTACCCTCACATCATTGCTGAGTGGGTCATTGGAGAATGCTTCATTGATCTACCAGTGATTTGTAGACCTGGAGAAGGCTTACAACCATGTCCCTTGAGGTACTGTGTGTGCGGGAGGGGCTTCGCGAGTATGGGGTATCTGGGTGGCCTTTAAGGGCTATCCGATCGTTGTACGCCTAAAGCAAGATCGTATTTTTGGTGCTCATGGACAGAATCTCAATGCGTAGTTGTGGAACAGAGGTTTGGAAACCTGGGGATCTCATCTTTGCTTTTGGTGGATGACGTAGCTCTGTTGGCTTCTGCTGGCCATGACCTCCAGGGTGAACTGGACAGGTTCGCACCTGAGTGTAAAGCAGCCGGAATGAGAGTCAGCTGTTCTAAGTCTGAGGCCAAAATGTTTTTACTTTACTGCAAAATCTGTAAAACACTGTGATATTGAGCATAGGTAGATGGTTTTCAATGTTTTGTTTTGTTTTTGCAAAAAAAAAAAACTCCAGTCATGTCCTTTTAAATTTAACAGAAAACATGACTGGCATAGGAGGAGATGATTAAAATAAGATGCTGGGGATATTCAGCCAGTGAGAAACGTCGGAATCACTATCATATTTGTTTTTGAATCAGCAAGGACCTCCTTTGGTTGGTGTAAGAGGACAGTTAAGGCAAATATGTGTTTTGTTTCCTTGAGACTTGCTTTACCAGTTAGGAGAAGAATGGTATTTTTGGGTGTAGTCAATATATAGAACTGTGTTAAATGTTTTAATCAATGCTTCACAAATTCTCAGAATGTTAAAATGAAACTGAAAGACAAACATGGAGCTCTTCTTGTTAATTAATTTGCATGAAAATTTGATTATTGTCAGTTTGATTTTAAGGAACAGCAGAGACAAAGTTAAAGTTTCAAATATGCTTTCCTATTTTCGTTGTGTGGATGGTTCATTATTATGTTGTCCTGAGAAAACTAACCAAAGGTATTTGCAATATTTTAACATTTAAAAGGATACTGAATGGATTCAGTTGCTGTTGGTTTTGTTTAAATAAATGTTTGGAGTGCTAGATATTAAAGATGTGATTCAGATGAAATAATAATTTCAATAATCTGATTTGTAAAATGATTTGACCAGCCAGAGAAAAGAGGTTCCACACTTTTTCCACAGACATGGCGCTGCACAAGCGTTCACAGCATCTGAAGTTGGTTATTGGACCGGAGGAAGAGTTCTTGCAGAGTAAAGGAGGTCGTCATCCCTCCTGTCTGGAAAAGACCCTTCGGGTGCCAGTCCCACAAGCCAAGTAAGGGTCTCCTATGGTAAAATTAAGCTCTAAGGAGGGCATTATTGATGGAAGGTTAAAGGTCTAAATTTTGAATTCTAATTAAGCTCTGTTTTAGAGTTATTCCCTCCAAAGTCTTTGCATATTTGCAATTCTTCTTGCCTGAAATCCTGCTGAAGAAGTGTTTAAACTATAACCCAAGCGTCCCCGGTACCAGTGGTCAGCAGTACTTCCGCCAACAAAGTCAGGCCAGGATGTGCTATACACAAACTGATGTTGCATATCCACTTAATGGTGAGATGATCAAAACATTTTCTATAAAAAAACAAAACCCAATTCCAACACTAAGCAGCTAAATAAACCAAACGAGAAACACACAGTAGTGATAATACAGTGCCTTCTTACTTACACAAGTAACCTTTCAAATGAAAGTCCAAGCTCCACTCTCTAACCTTAAGTTTTACTGCTCCACATCCAGCACTCATTGAACCAGCAGCTGAAGAGGAGAAACGTTCAGCTGTACTTCATAAATCCAAAAGCTTACATTTAATCTTACCTTTGCTGTTTTACTGCCATAATCCCAGTTTGAGAATATAATTCCACTTAGTTCCTGTCATCCATTGACCCTGTGTCACACTGAAGTATTTCCTGACTGTTTTCACCAATTTTGTTTCCTGGAGACAGAGTAGAATACTCCAAAGCTACATCCCCTCACTTTATGGCGAACACATTTCCCTCGCCCTGATTGCAGAATGTTAGTAACGTGATTTTGGTACTACCCCTCTGATTCTGTTGCTTCTGACGATTCGATACACATCTTGATCTAAACCTGTCTGACAAACTGACCAATGCACAGATAAGTGCTTTTTTTCACTGTACTTCGACTCTTATTTTGTCATTTTTTTACATCTTGTAAGAACAACAGCAGAAGAGAACAAGACATTTTTCACTGCTGAGGAGGTACCAGATATGTCCGCAGCTGATAGCGAAGCCAGTCAGTGTCCTGTTGACTCGTCCTCAGACGAGGAGGACTTGGTGTATCCAGATCGGGATACCAGTGATTCCGATTATGAAACTCCATCATTAGTGAGGTATGTAATACCTTTTGCTGAGCCCTTTTTATTGGTTATGTGTAAAATCTACTGTAATATTAATTATTTTTGTAGATCTAGTTTGTTTTGCATGTTCAGTCCCCAGTACGGCACTGTTTTCCCAGGCATGTTCTCTGTTTGCTCTGTTCATATCAATTCTTAGCCAAATTGCTTTGATTGAATATATTTTTACAGTACATATTCTCCTTAAATGTATTTTCCTCATGTGATTTTACAGTAATGGTGAAGACCATGAGGAGGATGATTATCAGCCACCATCATCTGGACTAGTATGCTCTAGTCAGTCACAAGCAGGGCCCCCTTCATCCTCTCCTCCTGCCCAGCCACATCCATACATTTTAAGATCTAAAGACACGCTAACCAAACGAAAAGGAAACACCCCGCACACATCTGTCCATCAAAAGCGGGGTCGGGCTGATTCTGCAGAACAGGAATTAAAATGGCACAACCGAGAGGAGGAAGACGGAAAACCACAACCACTCAGGTTCATGCCAGCCAAGACACCAGGACCCACCTTTGACACCACGGCTGCATGGTCTCCTCTCTCCCTTTTCCAGCTCTTTTTCAGTCCAACTGTAGTTGGTTCTCTCATTGACAACACTAATGCCAATGCTGTCAGAAGAGTACAGGCTGGAAAGAGGTTCGTTTGGAGGACGCTGACACTGAGCGAGTTTTACATCTTTACGGTCATCATAATTTTCACCAGTCTTGTTAGAGTTCACACCAGACAAGACTACTGGAGAAAGACGTGGCCATATAATTTTCCCTTCCCCAGTGATAAGATGACCCAACGTCGTTTTCATGCCATCTTGTGGTCTCTGCACCTCTGCAACCCTGAGGAAGATGACGATAATGAGAAAAAGAGGAACAAGGTAGACTATGACCGACTCTTCAAGATCAAGCCACTGTACACTCAGATAGTGACTGCCTGCCAGACCCACTTTCAGCCGTATCAAATGATCTCCATCAACAAACGGATGGTGGCATCCATGGCCCGTCATAGCATGAGGCAGTACCAAAACGATAGGCCGACAAAATGCGGGTACAAGCTTGTTGTGCTGGCTGACTCCTCCACAGGTTACACCTGGAATTTTTTTGTTTGCGTTGGCAAGAGTGTCTCCACCAAAGGGCAAGGACAGAGCTCCTCCTCAGTGATGGACCTTCTTCCTTTCCCTCGGCTTGGTGAAGGCTACACACTGTTTATAGATCATTGGTACACAAGCCCCACACTTTTTCAGCATCTCAGTGCCAGAAACATCGGCTGTTGTGGCAAAATGCGAAAAAATTGTGTTGGTTTTCCCCAAAGTGAGGAAAATGACCTGCCCAAAAAGGCTGAGAGGGGAGATTTCAGGTGGCTGAGAAAAGACAACCTGCTGTTTGTCAAGTGGATGGACGCCCATGAAGTGACCATGTGCTCTACAGTCCATGCTGCCTCCAGTGGAAAGAATGTCCAACGAAGGGTCAGAAAGGCTGGTGTGTGGCAGGCCAAAAACATACCTGTTCCAGATGCTGTTGTTGACTTCAACAAAAACATGGGCGGTGTGGATTTGTCAGATGCTTTGATTGGTTACTACAGTGTGCATCACAAATCCAAGAAGTGGTATAAGACCTTTTTTTACCATTTTGTGGACATTGCAACAGTGAACAGTTTCATCCTCTACAAGGAACTCTTGAAGTTGAAGAATGATCCTGCCTCAAGAAAGCCACCAACCCACAAAAGGTTCAAAGAACAGCTTGCTGCAGAAATGCTGCAGTTTGCTGAGAGCTTAGCATCAACTCCACCCCCGCCAAAACACCAAACCACACTCACCTGCATGCCAGAGTACTATGGCAGTGATGCCACACAATCTAGGAGGTACTGCAAGAGTTGCCAGGAAGCTGGCATCCCAAGGATGAAGACACCCATTTACTGCAGGAAGTGCAAAGTCTCTCTGTGCCTCACATCAAAAAAGAACTGCTTTAGGCAGTGGCATGATGCTCATTAAATATGTAAGAAAAGTCGCCGTTCTTTACAGCATTCAGTTCTAAGTAATTGGTTTTTTTTGCCTGCGTTTTACACTGTGGTTTTTTTTTCAACATTATTTATATTGTTTTCATTTTGCATTTTGAGCAGGGCTCCACCATCATTCTGTTTTAAGTTTTATCATTTATAAGTCTGCTCTATTTAGTTTGTTTCTATGTTTTTGGGTTTTTTTTCTGACGGGTAAATAAATGTTTGGTTGATTTTCCAAACAAACCTGAAAACAACTGTTATTATATAGAATCACTGTCTAAGGTTAGAAAAAAGAAAATAAGAAAAACTGAGAAATTTCAAGTGGGCCAAAATGGCTAATTCAGAAGGTTAACCTAGATTTTAGTAACTACGTAATATCCATTTATATAACCCCTTTCACCTATGCAAATCACGATGTGCTTTAAGATAAAAAAAGTGAGAAAACAGCAATACAAGCAAGAAAAAAAACCCTCCAGAGTAAAGAAAACGTATGTAAAGGCCAGTTTTAAGACGTTTTGACCTGCTGTGTAAAAGAGACAACCGAGTCCACAGATCTCAGGTTCGGGGGGAGAGAGGTTCAGAGTCCAGGGCCCACAGCAGCAAATTCTGTCTCCTTCTGTCTTGAGCCTGGTACCCTGCACAACCAGTAGACTTTGCTCATTGGACCTCAGGGACCTGCCGGGGGAAATAAGGCTTTAAATGATCAACAACGTATTCTGGTGCTT
The DNA here is from genome assembly GCA_036173005.1 of Crenichthys baileyi. Taxonomy (NCBI): domain Eukaryota; kingdom Metazoa; phylum Chordata; class Actinopteri; order Cyprinodontiformes; family Goodeidae; genus Crenichthys; species Crenichthys baileyi. The sequence continues at coordinate 70,857 of JAHHUM010002719.1, read as the reverse complement.
TCCATGTAAAGTCTTTAAAAACCAGAACCTGGATTTTCACTGGACAGCCATTGAAGCTGGAGGTGTAGTGAGGGTGACGTGAGTGTATTTAGAGGACCAAGGCCTCAACTAGTACTTCTGTCAAACTTTTATGCTTCACTTTTTTGCATGGGTTTTGGTACAGCTAATGGTCAGAATAGACATTTAGGAATGCAACTACAAAGGGATATTCACACGCATTTTAGGCGGAAGTTAATTTTTTTCCATTCTCTGCCGCGTGCTTTTTTCATTCAGTCTCACTCAGTAACATAAGAATTGGTTTTTAAACCTCTGAAATATTCTCTAGAGTGTTACCATTATTGTGGTACCAGAACAATTCAAATAAACCTCATAGTTCTGAGATATATTTAGTTCATTTTGAGCTGATCTCATAAACGGGCCTTGGGTTTAATAGGTTAAGGTATCTTCTTTTATAAGTTCATAAAACATAATGTCTGTGATATCTCTATTATTTAATTGGATGAATAGTTTTTCCTTGGTTATTAATTTTTAGTTTTACTGTTTTCCTTCTTTATTTATCTCTTCTTTTATATGTGCTGTTAATCCCATTATGATGAAAAATCTCATTGTTGCTTTAAACCAAACCTACTAATCCTCCAGAATTAATTGTTGTCATTTTACACTAGCTACATCCTTTGTTTACATATGAACACATTGTTTTCTGTCAGTTTCTGTAATTTTCTGTTGCTGCTGTTTGGTTCTAGTCTGGTGAATAAACATGAATCATTTATCATTTAAATTCTTGGTGTTTTTAGTGTGTGAGTACTAGTCGCTTAAAGGTACTAAGACCCTGCATTTATTAACTTTTACTTGCCTTAAGACTTATTAAGATCCAATAGTAGGATGGAGTTTCAGCTCTTTAGATAAGGAGCCTATTCATACCATGGTTGCTGCAGTTATATAAGCTCTGGCACAGGTGAGTTATCAAAAATGGTGCAATAAATATTTCATACGGAGTAATGATTTACCTCGTCACAATCAAAACAGGTTAGAATATAAGTTTTATGGGACATCATTTACTGTCCGCTTTAATTCTGAATGAACATGTGGAATTAATCCTGAGGCTTTTCTACAAACTTCAACACAAAGACTGAAAATCAGGTCCCTTATGATTGAGGGAAGTGCTCCCTCTCTGTACTTGTAGTCACAACGTCACCTACTGGACAAAAAACACATTAAATACTGGGCACTTGACCTGTCTGGTCTGTAAGATGCTGCAGGTGATTTTTTGTAATGACCCAAATAAGAGGTGGCAGTTGCCCACGGCTGCATTAAAAACATGTAAAAAAACAATTTATAATTATCTGTAGGTTGGATGCTGAACAAGTTTTCTTTTCTGCTTGTACAGTCAGTGAGGACTCGGACCACCGCTTGCTGCTGAGACCAGGGAAATCAATGTGTTTGCTGTCATTCAGACTGCGGTAACACAAGGAGAGGTGCAAGTTTTTCATTATCATCCTGTCTTCTTTTAACTATCAAATAAACAGTTGAAATCATAGCACCGATAAGAAAACAGTATTTGCATCTTAAGGCAAGACATGTTTGTCTGAATGGCACCATTCATGCACACTGTAATCCAAAGTGCTTTAAAGGAAACGAGACGAAGGACATTAAAATCAAACAAACCTTTAATATTGGCTTAAAAAGCAAGCTCATTTTCACCTAAAAGCATCGAATAAGAAGAAACAAATCTTACTGTGCAATTTTAGCTCAAATAAATACCTTAAGGAAATGGCACAGCACGGCCAATGTGTTCCTAGTCCAACTAAATTTCAAAGTAAAGTGACTTTTTTGTGGTTATCTAGCATGTGATGATATGAGCCTACGGTGCAAGCTTTAAAGGTCAGGTTAGTGCTGTTTTGATGTGTTCTGTAGAACTGATGTTTCTTTTTGTGTAATATTTGTTTCCATGTAATGTGGGTTTAGTCCTGTATGAGGTTTGAACAAGAGTATTAAATTTAAAGATAACTTGAACAGTGACTGCTAATTTGATCCATTAGTGTATCATGTTTGAAGTCTAATATTTTTGATGAAAAATATGAACTCTAAAACACTTAATATTGTTTTTTTTCCCTTTCTTGATTATGGGCTACGTTCTGACCCTCATCTATGATCAGTAGTATGGATCATGACCGAAAGAACAAGATCCCGGATATAAGCAGCCAAAATGAGCTGCCTCTGAAGGGTGGCTGGGCTCAGCCTTAGAAATAGGGTGAGGAGCGCCATCATCCAGGAGGAGTTCAAAGTAGAACCACTGCTTCTCCTCATCAAAAGGAGTCAGTTGAGGTCATTCATGCATCTGACCAAAATGCCCCCTGGGCACTTCCTGTGGAGGGTTTCTGGGTGCACAAATGGTAAATGGCTTGAACTTGTATAGTGCTTTATCTAGGACCCAAAGTAGTTTACCCTACAATCAGTGGTCCACCCATTCATACACACTCCCAGTGGTAAGCTACATTATAGCCACAGCTACCCTGGGGCACACTGACAGAAGTACAATTGGCACCACTGAGCCCTCTGACCACCATCAGAGCCCATCAGGTAAAGTGTCTTGCCCAAGGACACGACTGAGACGAATCGAGCGGGGGTTATCCCACTGGGAGGAGAGCTCAGGGAAGACCCAGAACTCGCTGGAAGGAATATACGGTTGTGTTGAAAATAATTGCAGTCCAACTAGACTAACCAGATCAGTTACTGTTTTTGGTAGAACTCATATCGCCATAGGGCAAATAATTTACTAGTGGGTGAAGTAGAGTCATGGAAAAACATTCATTATATGCATGCTACTGAGTCTGTGTAATTGTATAATTGATTGAAAGAGGTGTGTTCAAAATAATAGCAGTGTGGAGGTCAATTACGGAAGTCATTCTGTAAAGAAACTGGTGTCAATCAGGCGGCCCTTATTTGAGAATGACACCAGCACATGTACATGCATCTCTCTCTGAAAACCATATGTGTGTGTGTAGAGTTGTTTTTTTCCCTTTCTTGATTATGGGTTAGGGTATGTATGTATGTGTATATACACTGCTCAAAAAAATAAAGGGAACACTCAAATAACACATCCTAGATCTGAATGAATGAAATACTTTCACTGAATACTTTGTTCTGTACAAAGTTGAATGTGCTGACAAAAAAATCAAACAAAAATCATCAATGGAAATCAAATTTATTAACCAATGGAGGCCTGGATTTGGAGTCACACACAAAATTAAAGTGGAAAAACACACAACAGGCTGATCCAACTTTGATGTAATGTCCTTAAAACAAGTCAAAATGAGGCTCAGTATTGTGTGTGGCCTCCACGTGCCTGTATGACCTCCCTACAACGCCTGGGCATGCTCCTGATGAGACGGAGGATGGTTTCCTGAGGGATCTCCTCCCAGACCTGGACTAAAGCATCCGCCAACTCCTGGACAGTCTGTGGTGCAACGTGACGTTGGTGGATGGAGCGAGACATGATGTCCCAGATGTGCTCAATCGGATTCAGGTCTGGGGAGCGGGGGGGCCAGTCCATAGCTAGTAGTTAATTTTATAGTAATAGTGTAATCTTATTTTTAAATATGTTATTTTCATCCCTGTCTTAAACTTGGTCACCTCAATATTTCCTACTTCTTAGTTTTGTGCAATATTAACAGGCTTTTAATGTAACATTTTCATCGTAGTAATAATGTAGAATTGGTGGTAGACTTCAATAAACTGTGGATTATTTTAGGTTTATTTCGACACAAATTAATTGGTGCGGAGTACAGCTTGTGAACAGGAGCCAAAATCCAACGGCGGAACTTAAAGAATGGTCACTGTTTCTGGTGTAAATCTCCATGTGAGACAATCAGCGGAAGTAAACAACAAGGCGCTAGCAGCGTTAGCTTCCAGGTTTCCTTCTGTTTATAGTCGTTTAAAAGGCGGTTTTTGCTGTGTGAACTGAATATTTCAGAGTCTGCAGTAACAACATCTTCGGTTCATCATCTGAGAGAATTGATCAGAGAGCGACTAACTGCTGCTGCTGGAGAAATATTCAGAAATATCCATTAGGAGGAAGAGATCGATCATCAGCTCAGACTGCTGGATATCAGCTGGAAAACAAGATCAGCTCAGAACCTACAGGTATGTTCCCTGTACGGTGGTCTGAATAAACTAACATTGGAACACAGAGAATATGATCAGGGAACTAGTTGATGCCGCGGAGGAAACAGGACGTGTCTGTGTTATTTTCGCAGCTTCATTATTTGCTTTTTTTCCCCTCGTATGCGTTTTTTTGTATTTATAACACATTAAACTGGCAGGAAACAACAACCAGTAGACAAGTGATCATAAAAGCCTCCGCAGAGCCGAATAATGGCTAATGAGGGAATTATACGTTTGGATTCAGGTGTGTTGGAGAAGGGATTCATCTAAAAGCTGCAGGATGGTGGTTCTCGAGGCCTTGGACCCTATTCCGGATATCTTTATTGATGCTTGAATAAAATACAACAACTAAAGTAGATTTAGTTAGATAACACATCCTTAAAATGCAGCGCTTTATTCCATTTTTATGTGGAAAGAATAACATTGTTTCTTTTATTATAGTTATTTACACTTCGTTGAAAAAGACTGGGCCATTTCCTAAACAGCTGACTTCAAGCATTTGTGATAACTGAGCCTTTTAACATTGCTGTGAATTAATTCTGCTAATTGTTTTCACTCAGCCACATTAGAGAGCTTTTGAAGATGAACAACCTGTTTAAGCACATTTCAGTTAAAATGGCCACTCCAATTTTTGTAGTTTTATTTAGTTTCATTTGAACCATTCAGAGGTGGACTTGCTGGTCTGCTTTGGAACATTGTGTCTGACTCAAGTGCACTTATGAAACAACAGAATTAGCCAGCCTGTCAAGCCAGGCCATGTTTTACTAGGTTAATTTCTAATTGTTTGTAACTAATTGCCTCCTTCATGTGCATGGGTTGCAAGATTTTACTATACACACTTAAAGTAAATTAATTCCAGCCCCTGTAGCCACTGATGGACAAGAGACTCCTTTATCTCATTAATTTTACTGATTTACTATGACATAGCGTGTAAGGGACAGTATGCTGGCATGGATGACACTTATTGAAGTACAATACTATAAGCATTTTTTCTCATTTATTTGTCAGCTAGTCTTATATAAGTACCTCGCCTGCATTTAAAGGTATTTTGTAGATTGAAAATAATGTTTCCAATATAATCTAAGGCTGAGCTTTGATTAAAAGCAAAACAATCTGATTTAAGATGGAGAAATTTATCTGTTCTTGGCGTGGATGTATTGATTACAAATACTCATCGCCTAATCAGTTTATATGAAATAAATGTATTCACCTTGGATTTTTAAAATATGATATGGTTAAAATTCTCACTTGCCTTATAATTGTGGACATCGTGTCCCTCAGGGTTGTTTAAGGAATTTAAAAAGCCAGTTTGACCTCAGCAGTGAAGGAGCGTTGTGAGAGGCCTTGCAGCTCTACAGTCATTTAAAGACAGAAAGCCTTTTTGACTTTTTACCATCAGAGATTATGAAAGTAGACGAACGTAAAATGAAATAACATGAAAACCAGACTCATGCGCAGATTTTGAGGTGCTGATCTATTCTTTGATCTGATCATTTATCTGCAGTTTAAATTTTCTCTCTTTTAAATGTTATAAATAAATGAAACCACTCAAACAGAACACGAATCAGGTAGACATGCTTTGCTTCATCCCCAGAATCAGCTATTCCTGTTAGTTTCCAGGTCCGTCTTTAAAAATCTCTAACGTTCTACTGTTCCTAATTCTTTCAGGCCTTACACAGCTTCTTGGGAGGTTCTTCCTGATCCCTTCCTGGTGGGAGAGTAAAACTGTTTTTGACCAGAAGATACTAAAATGCCATAGAAATGAAAGTGGAATCAGAACCACGGCAGATAACTGAAATGAAAAAGGAATCAGAACCTCAGCCAATTAAGGAAGAACAGATTAAACTGTGGATCTTACAGGATGAAGGGCAGCTTTTAGTGGAGCAGGAAACCAATAGGTATAAGGTGGCTCCTTCCTACCAGGAAATATTTCACAATGTACCAGAACTGCAGCATGCAATGGTGATGAAAAAAGAACCAGAACCTATACACATAAAAGAGGAACAGGAGGAACTTGAACACGGGGAAGAACAGGGGGAACCAGAACTTGTAGAAATAAAAGAGGAGCGAGAGGAACCAGAACCCGAACAGATTAAAGAAGAACATGGGGAACCAGAACTTGTACAGTTTAAAGAGGAGCAGGAGGATCTCTGCAGTAATCAGGATGAAGAACAGCTTGTAGTGAAGCAGAAGACTCCTACCTATGAGCAAAAACACAACAGTAAACCAGGACCAAACAAGAACCAGATCCGCTCTCTAAACTGCTCTGAAGCTGTGAACCAACATCAGCGAGGAAGCAACCAGAAAGATCTGCAGCCAGAGAGGAGACATGAGGACACCAGAAACCACAAGGACAATGTGGACAATTCAAAACTAAGAAGACATAAAACAAATGTAACTACTTGTGAAGTATGTGGCAGATGTTTTAGTCGGTACAGGTACCTGACATCTCACATGAGGACTCACGCAAGTGAGAAGCGATTTTTATGTCTGACTTGTGGAAAAGGTTTCCCCAGGCAACCTGACCTAACTGTCCACATGAGAACTCACACAGGTGAAAGGCCTTTTCAGTGTCTGGCTTGTGGGAAAGGCTTTATCCAGAAAACTACTTTGAGGTATCACATTAGAACACATACAGGTGAAAAACCTTATCCTTGTGAATTGTGTGATAAATCTTTCAGACAGAGCAGTGATTTGGCTTGTCACATGAAAACTCATACAGGTGAGAAACCGCATCGTTGTCACATGTGTAATAAATGTTTCAGAAAGCGTAGCGATTTGGCCAGCCACATATTATCTCACACAGGTGAGATGCCTTTCTCCTGCCTGACTTGTGGAAAAGGGTTTAAACAACAATATAAGTTGACTATGCACATGAAAATTCACACAGGAGAGAAACCATACAGTTGTGAATCATGTGACAAGTCTTTCAGACAACGTAGTGATTTGACCCGTCACCTAAAAACTCACACACGTGGGAAAATGTCTTTCTGTAAAGTGTGTGCGAAATCGTTTAGTGAATTTAGTAGTATGGCTAGACACATGAAAACTCACACGGGGGAGAGGTCGTATCGCTGTGACTTGTGTGATAAATCTTTCATACAGAGAAGCGATTTGGTTCGTCACATGAGAACTCACACAGGTGATAAAGGGAATTTTGTGCAGACACTGACAAATGATAATCACAACACGTTTATGTTTGAGGGAAATATTCCAAGCTCTTCCCATACCTTCAGTGACAGTTAAATCCAACTAATGGACAAATAAATGATAGATAAAAACAGCACTCGAAAACAACCTGACCTGCATGATTGTTACTCATATCTTTAGGCCGACCTTCTAAAGTTACTCAGAGGGCATCAATGATTCATCCAGGAGGTTACAGAAGACCCCAGAACAATATCTAAAGCACTGCAGGCCACACTGTTTCAGTTAGGGCCAGAGGTCATGATTGAACATTAAAAGAGAGACTGGGGGAAAATGGCCTCCATGTGAATGTTCCAAGGCCATAACCACTACTGACCTAAAAGAACTCAAAGGCTCGTCTCACTTTTGATATCAAAATATGATAGATGATGTAGTCAAAATCTTATTTATATCTGAAGTAAAAGAAGCAAAATAAATGTATAAAATGAAGTATGATTTTAGTTTTATTTTAATATTTTTCTGATTACAATGAAAGTCATCGTGTCACTGGGCTATCAGGTGTCGCCCACATGCAGAATGACTCAACCCCTGAGGAGAGAACTCCATTTCAGAACAATGGTCCAAAGGTATTGAAGCTTCATGAACCCTCGTTTGGCCATCAGTAGTTAGAAGCTAAAGGACCAAATGTGGTCCAGAAACATTGAATTCTTCCTTCCTGTTTTTTCTCTCCCGAACTCTTCCTCCTGTTTGAAGGTCGGGTGTTAAAGCTCATGGGCCTCATGTATGAAGGAGTGTGCAGCTTTCTAAACATTTAACACTAAACATTTGCGGTCAGGAGAAATTCTGAAACTTGCAGCACACAAAAAAATTCAGATGTACAAAACCGTGTGTAGACGTGTCGACGCACACAAGTAGATCCCATTTTGTAGTGAACTCTGTGCAGCTTCACGTGGCGCTTAAACCACCTGGTCGCCACCCCTAAATTCATATGTAAAGTAGTATAAATAGAGGGAAGGCGCCCACCACATGTCCAAATAACCATGGCAATGCTGCTGTGACAGTCAAAGAACTGAACCAGTTTCTTTCAGTGGAAAAACACTAAGAGAGATTGTGTCTACACACCATGAGGGATGTTTGTGGTGAATCACAGCAAACCAACTACTTGAATAACATCAGCAACTAAACCCTCGCTCAAAATAAAACGTTTTATGATTCGAACCCGTTTAGTTCTACAATGTCTGCATCAAATCCAAACGGCACTGTCTAGCTGCTGCACTGATTCATTGCTCAGTGCTGATCATTATAATGATGTGAACATGCCTCCTATATTTCTATTAGGAAGAATGTCACCACACACTATGTAAAGTACTTTTAATCTTTACAACCATTCAGGACGTCACATAAAATAAATAAAAGAAATACCCAAAACCCATCCGTTGTACGCAGAGCCTGCTTGTGATTTGTTCCTAACTCTACTATTATAATTAGAATATGTATTATTGTATAAAGAAATCATAAGTTGAGGAGGCCAATGTGCCATTAGCGAGACACATTTGCACATTACAAATAGGTTCCACATATATTGAAAGAACATGCTTTCTATTCACAAAAGCATATTCGCTTACAGATGAGGCCTTATAGCCGTATTAGTGCAGTCAATAGCTCTGATTAAATTTAGAAATCGGCTCCTTGCTGCAAATGTGAGCCACAGTTTAGGGGAACGTTATATATCAGAGCAAAATACGGATGACGCCGACCCATATGGCCGGCATGGCCCGGCTCAGGGATGACTGTTAAATACCCAACCTGTCAGTCAGCTCCCTCTGATAAGCTCCAGTTGAAAGGACTACAGCATAGTGAAAGCTGGTACCAGTGACGCACGGTTCCTCCTGGTTCCCCTCTGTAACACTGAGGCCAGCTCTGTGCAGAGCTCCAAAATAATTGAACTGGGCAATCTAAAGCAGTTAATAAGCCTTGCATCATTGTGTATCAGCAGATCAGTACGATCTCAGAATAAAATGTTCCCTCCGCCTTTTTCATCGGCGATGGCTTCTAGCTGTGCCATCATTCCACAATTATGCCCAACTTTATGCAGCTATTTATGTGTGATTTTCTGTACCTTGTCCACTTTGGGAATCATCAAACCTGACTTGTTAGGAATTAATCTGCTGATCTGACACTGTTTTCTTTTTCAGTGAGAATGAAAGTGCCCCTTAGATGATTCACATGCATTTTATGCTCCTCAGTGCTTAGACCAATGAACATTTCCATCTACAGGTGAGAAAAACAGAGGAAGTTTTACAGTTTCCATCTGACTGAGATTGTTTGCATAATGTTGGAGGTGTGTTATGTTATTGTATGAGGCTAAATGTGATTCAGTTTCATCGCTCGGGTTTCAACCATAAAAGCTCAAACTCATGGTAAAACATCAGGTTTGATGGTCCATAAATTAAATAAAACTGGATGGAGTCATATTTCAGTGTGTTTAGGTAAGGTTTAGTTCTCTCTTGTTTATTATTGTTGATTTAAAAGGTTTGCGTGGCTGCCACACATTTTCATGGCAGGTCAAAAGTTTGTGTGGATATATGCATGCACACTTTCATGCAACATTAATTTTTGTACATGCAGAGTTGTGTGTAAAATATTGTGCCGCACGGTAGAGTCTGAGTGGACCATGTTCTCCGTGTATATTGTCAATGCAGCTGTCCATAGCTGTGGCCGTAAGCTCTGCGGTGCCTCACACGACGGCAATCCCCAAACCTGGTGGTGGACAGCGGGCGGTAAGGGATGCTGTAACGCTGAAGAAGGAGTCCTATCAGCTGTGGTTGGCTTGTGTGACTCCTGAGGCGGCTGACGGGTATCGTGAGGCCAAGCGTGCCGCGGCTCAGGCTGTGAGACTATAGAGAAGGACCACCGGTTGGCCTTGAAGCGATTCTGGCAAACCGTCCGGCGCCTCAGGAGGGGGAAGCAGTGCTTCGCCAACACTGTTAACAGTGGGGGTGGGGAGCTGCTGATCTCGACTGGGGACATTATCGGGCGGTCTTTCATCACCCAGGCTGAAGTCACCAAGGTGGTTAAAAAGCTCCACGGTGGCAGGGCTTCGGGGCTGGATTAGATCCGCCCTGAGTACCTGAAGTCTCTGGATGTTGTGGGGCTCTCATGGTTGACACGCCTCTTCAACATCGCGTGGCAGTCGGGGACAGTGCCTCTGGATTGGCAGACCAGGGTGGTGGTCCCCCTTCATAAGAAGGGTGACCGGAGGGTGTGTTCCAACTACAGGGGGATCACACTCCTCAGCCTCCCTGGTAAGGCCTATGCCAGGGTATTGGAGAGGAGAGTCTGGCTGAGTGAAGAAAAAGCTGTGCTACACTGAAGGAAACAGCTTTAAACCTATATTGCCCCACTCCTTTTCCATTTACAGTCAGCTACAGTACTGTGCAAAAGGTTTAGGCAGGTGTGAAAAAATGCTGTAAACCAATAATGCTGCCAGAAATATAAATGATGATTGATTCTTTTTTTTATCAATTTACAAAATACTAAGTGAGCGAACCCAAACATACAGCCAAGGTCATTGAGAACTATCTTCAGCGTAAAGAAGAACAAGAATTACTGAAAGTGATGGTCTGGCCCCAGAGAGCCCTGATCTCAACATCATGGAGTGTGTCTGGGATTATGGTTCATATTTACAATAGGTGATGCAATAAGAATAATTTACATTGCATATTCATCTATAACCATCCTCTTGTACCTTCTTTGAGCTGCCTAATATTTGGACCTTGTTGTCGCTCCACATTCAGACAGTTCCAGAGTTTCGCCGCACACTGAAATACAGGAAGTCTTCTTGGTGGTTCGGAAATAGCAAGTTATGGAGGAACTCATCCACCCAGAATTGAATGTGTTTCTCATTGTTTTTTCTTATTTTGATTTACTTGTTTATTTTTCTTCTGATTACATTAGTCATTAGTCAAAGCTTTTATTTATATCTTAGCCATTGGGAAAAGATGTATCCAATGACTCAATGTCCAACATGCCCCACTTTCTTTTATTATGTTTTGGTCCTTTGGGTTCTAGTTAAATATTATTTTGAAAATGTAAAAATGACATAATAAACAAACCTAAATAGGATCAATAATAAAGATAATTCTTGATCACATGTATTATTTGTTCCCTAGACGTTTGTTTCCTTATAACCTTTATTAAAGGTAATTAATGGCAGATAAATGTCAATCTGAGAAATATTTGTTCTCCTTGATTCTTAGAATCTGTGAATCTGTTTGTTCAGTAGAAAGGGAAAGATTTCATCTTACAGATGAAGCTTTGATTAGTTTTAAGACTAAATTTAAGTTTATCTTTGCTACAAAAGGGTCGTGATCACTAAGCAGTTTTTCCCACTTCACCGCTGAGATTATTTTGGCAGGCTCATTACAAACTGGACTTCCAGCTAAAGAGCTCTGAGCCCCAAAGCTCCACAGAGGGTGGAGTAGGTCCCAACACATTAACAGGACTGAACTGCTAACTATCCAGTTTCTCTTTAGAGAATGTTCCAGGACGCTATGAAGGAAAACAAGGGCCTGCAGAATGGAGCAAGCAGTTTATGCTTGGTTTTCAATGCTGTATTAGATCAGTATCCATCCGTTGTCTATAAACGCTTTTCTACGAAGGGTCACTGAGGCGGGTGCCTAGGTCCAGCAGTCATTGGGCGAGGGGTGGGGTACACCCTGCTCAGATTGACAGTTCATCACATGGCAACAGAGATTCACAGGACAAACAATGCACACACACTCACACCTGAGGACAGCTTTAGAGTAGCCACTAAACCTCATGATATTATTATTATCAGTCTTATTTTGAGCACTTTGTTGTCAATTGAATATTATTTTCTCAAATAATGTCCTTATTGCTATAACTGGCTTGTATTTATTTATACTCTGAGATGATAAACATCTACAAAAAAACTAAAGTTAAGACCAAACATACAAAAACATAAACAACAAACACTAAAATCTAGGATAGTTACAAAGTTCTCAAAACACGCAACCGTACTTTTTTTATTTTCATCATTTATAACCTAAAGAGCAATAAAATAGAAATAGAAAACAGACCATCTGCTTTAATTGAAATAAACTAAAAAAGATAAAAACTCTAACCTTCAACTAAAAGCCAGGCTGAATAGCTTAAAAAACATCCAAACTCTCCACTGCCCTCAGGTCCTCAGGAAGGCTTTTCCACATCTGAGACAACTCTCACCGTATGTTCAAGTTCACACTTTAGGTTCTAGCTACCAACACTGGACCCTTTTCTGAAGACCTGCGGGGTCTCAAGAGTCTGTAGGACAGGAGTAAATCTCATAAATAGGTTGGGCTAAAACATTAAGAGATTTAACCACCAGTTAGACCTCTTTGAAGTCAGTTCTAAAACGGACAGGCAGCTAACGAAGAGAGTTTAAAATAGGTGTGATTTGAGCTCAATTTCTGGTTCTCACGATTCTTGCAGCTGAGTCTTGAGGTGGCTGTAATGGAGATAAATAGTCAATTATTAAATCTAAATGGTAATAAAATCTGAAGTAAATTCAATTTATTTAGACACAAAGATCGATTTCAAATAAGCACAACACAACTTGGCGAAAACATATTTGTTGTGTGGAACTAGAGCCAAATACAAATGTTTGTAGCTGGAGGCGGAACTTAAATCAGGCGGAACCTAAGTGGTTGTAACCGTTTCTGGTGTAAATCTCCGTGTGCGACATCCGGCGAAAGTAAGCCACAAAGCGCTAGCAGCATTAGCTTTTAGGTTTCCTAATTTTTGTCGGATTTCGCTGTGTTGGCTGAATAAGTCATCGTCTGCAGTAAGAATATCTTCGGCTCGTCATCTGTGATGAGGGAACTAGTTGATACAGCGGAGGACGCAGGGCAGGTCCAGCTTGATTATTTGCTCCGTGTATCGCTGCTTGTTTTTAAAGTTATTTATAGCGCATTTTAGTGAGAGAACACAAGTCAGCAGAATAAGTCAAACTAATGCATTCCAGGAACCTATTATGTCTGTATGCCGATGGTAAAATGTCAGTTTGAGCAGGAATCAGAGAGTAGAAGCTAATTGATATGAATATGACACACAGGACTGAACAAACCGATTTTAACAGGAAACGTCCAACTGAGTTATGGTTATGTTTCAAACAGAAACAATACAACATGTTTTAATGGACTGTAACAAATACAACATGGAAGCAAAAAAACTCAGAATACAGGAGAGGGAAAGTTCACTTTATTTTAAGTAAAGTAAATCCTTACAGACATTAAATATCTAATTAATAAATCCTTCACAACACATGTATTGCAATAGAATTTAAACGTATTTAAGTTTGTTTGGGCTTTATTCCATCATGTCTCTTTCTCAGCTCTGATAGTATTTGCAGACTGTCTTTAACAGCTTTAGTTCTCTGTTTTTAGCAGCAGCAACAGCCTCTCCGAGGACAACAAGCTACCAGTTTCCTGTTTAAGAAAATGAGAAAAAGGACTTTACACAGAGGAAACTGGACATTTATTGCACACTGCACTACTACCAGCTCTTTTCCCTGAGGAAGAAAAGCAAGTTTTGAAAGTAAGAGAGCCATCTTTGATCAACTTTGACAGTAAATAGTAGTTAGCTCCTGCGTTGACCGTCTCAGCTGCAGCAACATGTGATAACTTGCTTCTGACAGGTCTACTCCCCCAATATGGCAGTGTTGCTAACCTGTGAAAAATCTGACATCTAGCTGGTTTTAAATCTTTAAAGTGGAACTGAACTCCAAATACATTTTTTTGCAGATAAACTGCATAAATTGGGCCTTAAGGGTATGATCTTTATGTTACTGTGCAATGTTTTACATTTTCATGTAAACTTGTTTAATTCAGCGATATTTCTTAGTGCTGCCCTCTTTGGGTTGAATGGTGGTTACTGCAGTTGAATTTTCCTATTGGTCAGTATGTCCTTTAGCAGCCTAAACCTATAGCAGCATACCTACACAGATAGCTCAGGATAACCACGAAAGAAATGTTGCTGGAAAAGCCTGATCAGCTCTGTGGATCAGCCTGAACATTGGGACAACTAGAAGCATTAGATCTAAGAGATCTGAAGGGCACATGAAGCTGCAGGAGGTCAGACAGGTATACAGAAGCCTGCCCATTCAGGGCCTTATTGGCAATTAATAAAACTTTTAAATTAATTAAAAAACGAACAGGCAGCTGGTGAAAGGAAGTGAGCACTGGGAAGATATGTTCATGCTTTTTGTTCGTGTTTAGAGCTGGGTTGGCCGCAAAAGAGCGGCCAACCCAGAGCTGCAGCGTTCTGAACTAACTGCAGTGGTGAGAGGCTGGCCTGGCTAACACCGATATACAGAGAGTTACAGTAATCCAGTTGGGATCTAAAGGCAAGAAGCACCCGTTCAAAATCCTTAAAGGATAAAAGTGCTTTCACTTTAGATAAATTTCTCTGTTTCACTACAAAACTAACCTGTTTCTCAAGGTTAAAATTCAAATTAGAATTTTTTACATAATATTTTACAAACTGCTACAGGCTACCTAGACCAGTGTGCCATATGGCACCCCCAAGATAAGACTTTTTAATCACTTCACTCATCACTCATTCACTTCTTAAGTCATTCACAGGGGTCCCTGGTCTGTATTAAAAACATATCCACATCTTCAATTCAATTCAGTTTATTTATATAGAGCCAATTCACAACACATGTCATCTCAAGGCACTTCACAAAAGTCAGGTACATACATTACAATTAATCCGAATCCTTGAACAGTGCAGCCAGATTCAGTTATTTATTCAAATTGGATAAAAAGTTTTTCTGTCTAAGGAAACCCAGCAGATTGCATCCAGTCAGTGACTTGCAGCATTCACTCCTCCTGGATGAGCATGTAGAGACAGTGGACAGTCACTGGCGTTGACTTTGCAGCAATCCCTCATACTGAGCATGCATGTAGCGACAGTGGAGAGGAAAAACTCCCTTTTAACAGGAAGAAACCTCCAGCAGAACCAGAACCAGGCTCAGTGTGAGCGGCCATCTGCCACGACCGACTGGGGGTTAGAGAGAACAGAGCAGAGACACAAAGAGAACAAAGAAGCACTGATCCAGGAGTATTTTCTATGGGAAGGAAAAGGTAAATGTTAATGGATGTACAGGTGTTAGACAATGAAACTGAAACACCTGTCATTTTAGTGTGGGAGGTTTCATGGCTAAATTGGACCAGCCTGGTAGCCAGTCTTCATTGATTGCGCAGACAGCAAGTCTTTGTGATGTATCAAGAGCCACGGTATCCAGGGTAATGTCAGCATACCACCAAGAAGGACGACCCACATCCAACAGGATTAACTGTGGAAGCAAGAGGAAGCTGTCTGAAAGGGATGTTCAGGTGCTAACCCGGATTGTATCCCAAAAACATAAAACCATGGCTGCCCAAATCACGGCAGAATTAAATGTGCACCTCAACTCTCCTGTTTCCACCAGAACTGTCCGTCGGGAGCTCCACAGGGTCAATATACACGGCCGGGCTGCTATAGCCAAACCTTTGGTCACTCATGCCAATGCCAAACGTCGCTTTCAATGGTGCAAAGAGCGCAAATCTTGGGCTGTGGACAATGTGAAACATGTATTGTTCTCTGATGAGTTACGGTGGGAGAAGACCCAAAGAAGCGTACCACCCAGACTGTTGCATGCCCAGAGTGATGCATTAGGGTGGATCGGTGATGGTTTGGGCTGCCATATTATGGCATCCCTTGGCCCAATACTTGTGCTAGATGGGCGCGTCACTGCCAAGGACTACCGAACCATTCTTGAGGACCATGTGCATCCAATGGTTCAAACATTGTATCCTGAAGGCGGTGCCGTGTATCAGGATGACAATGCACCAATACACACAGCAAGACTGGTGAAAGATTGTTTTGATGAACATGAAAGTGAAGTTGAACATCTCCCATGGCCTGGATAGTCACCAGATCTGAATATTATTGAGCCACTTTGGGGTGTTTTGGAGGAGCGAGTCAGGAAACGCTTTCCTCCACCAGTATCACGTAGTGACATGGCCACTATCCTGCAAGAAGAATGGCTTAAAGTCCCTCTGACCACTGTGCAGGACTTGTATATGTCATTCTCAAGACGAATTGATGCTGTATTGGCCGCAAAAGGAGGCCCAACATCATACTCATAAATTATTGTGGTCTAAAACCAGGTGTTTCGGTTTCATTGTCCAACCCCTGTAGCTCCTTTAGTCGTTTCACCTAGAAAGAAAGAACAGATAAACTCTGAGCCAGTTTTCAAGGTTAGAGTCTGAAAGAGAGCACATAGAGTTAGTTACAGTAAAAGCTCAATCAATCGCCATGTCTAGGAGAGAGAAAGAGTTAAACACTAAAAGACAGGGCCATGTGGATCATCGGTAGAGGGTGAGCATTAAGTTGTTGCCAGCAGAAGCTTGGAGGATTCCCCTCTCTGGAAATGTGTCACAGGTAGACACAGAGTCAGGCCAGGTGTAGCTTCTAGGAAGAGAAAAGAGAGAACAAAGTTAAAACCTGAAATAACAGCAAATAATGCAAAATTGAAGAGTAGCGTGAGAATGTAGTGAAGAGGGTGAAAGTGGTCATTATGTCCTCCAGCAGCCTAAGCCTATAGCACCATAACTACAGAGATAGTTTCAATTCAGATTATTTAGTTAGACGGCGCTTATTTACAACAATGTCGTTTCAAGGCACCCCACAAAGGGTCCCACTGATGGTCATTGTTATACTAAAAACCACCAGGATTGGGATACCTCTCTCTGTCATACTGATTATAACCATTGGAAACGAGAAGGGGTCATACAGGTAGCAGAAATGGAGGGTGTGTTTGCACCTCAACCAATCTTGATAAGGTTAAGGTTCATTTAAAACTCCAAGCCTCCTCTACAACACATATCCGGTATGTTGGCATCAGCTAGCAGTGATGGGTAACATCTATTATTTGATGTTTCAACATGCAGACTTGGCAGATTCAGCACATTATGTCACATGCACCTTATCAAGCACCCTCTGCACCAAATGGAAAATGAACGGAAGCAACTTTGCTCCATGTTTCTGATACCTAACATGGTTAATAAAAAGTAATGGACTTACTTTTTTAAAAGAAATATTAATTAAAATGATTAAAATATAATTAATATATCTTTATCTATCTTTAGTGTTTTTACAGATCTATTTACATGCATTTCACAGAAATGCTATTATTTATTTTCCACTGTTCTTTATTCCTTCAGGCCTTCCACAGCATCATGCCTGTTACTTCTTGGGAGGTTCTCGCTGATCATGTTCTCATAACTAAAGATAGGAACTCCAATCTGGATCATAAGATACCAAATACTATGGAACTAAAAGAGAAACAAGAGGAACCAGAACCACAGCTGATGACTGAGACAACAGAGGAAGCAGAACCTCGACCAATAAAAAGAGAAAAAGCTGAAGTGTGCCTCTATCAGGAAGAGGGACAGCCTTTAGTGAAGGAGGAGATGAATACTTTGATGGTGACTCCTGTTAATGTAGAAATACTCTACCATGTACCAGAACTGCAACATATGAGTGAGACAAAGAAGAAACCAGATTGTGTCAAAATTAAAAAGGAGCAGGAGGAACCAGAACCCACACAGATTAAAGAGGAACCAGAACCTGCACAGATTAAAGAGGAACAGGAGGAACCAGAACTTGTACAGGTTAAAGAGGAACCAGAAGATGAAGAGCAGCTTGAAATGAAGCAGGAGGCTGACACCTTTGTTATGACTCTTAGTCATGAACAAACATGCAGTGAACTAGAGACACATGAGAACCAACTCCTCTCTACAAACTCATCTATGGCTGAGCAGCAACATCAACAAGGGAGCAATCGTGAAGATTTGGGATCAGTTAGAGATATAGAGCTGAAGCAAGAGAAGAGACACCAGGACACCAGAAATCACAGTGACAATATGAATAACTCAGAAACAACAGTGTATGGAACAAATTTGCTCCCATGTGAAGTATGTGGCAAATGTTTCAATAAGCGTAAGTGCTTGACTGTCCACATGAGAACTCATACAGGAGAGAAGCCATATCCTTGTAAATTGTGTGGTAAATCTTTTACCAACCACGGTACAAGAGCGAGACACATGAGAACTCACACAGGTGAAAAACCATATCCTTGTGAACTGTGTGGTAAATCCTTTAGACAGTCTAACCAGTTGGCTCATCACTTAAGAACGCACACAGGTGAGAAGCCGTTTTCATGTTTGACCTGTGGGAAAGATTTCACCCAGCAATCTAACCTAACTGTGCACCTTAGAACTCATACAGGTGAGAAGCCTTTCTCCTGTTTAAGATGTGGAAAAGATTTCACCAGACAAAGTACCTTAATTGAGCACATGAGAACTCACACAGGTGAGAAGCCTTATTCTTGTCAAATTTGTGGTAATACTTTTAGGTATGGTCGCCATTTGACTATTCATATGAGAACCCATACAGGTGAGAAGCCTTTCTCATGTCTGACCTGTGGAAAAGATTTCTCAAGGCAGTCTAACTTGAATGTGCACATGAGGAGTCATACAGGTAAGAAGCCACATCCCTGAGTTTTGGGTCATAAATCTTCATCATTATGTTGTCTATCATAGGGGTTTTATTACATTTTTTGAACATCTACCAAAACTTTGTTGTTTGCTTGTTTGTTGAAGTCATGGTATTGACTCAATGATTCTGGTATAATGCATCCTCGTCTGTAGGTTCTAAACAACCCAGCAGAGCTTCACCAGCTTCCTGTTGCTGTTCTTTTTTTATCTCTGAACAAGGGGTTAATACTCTAAGCAGAGCAAAGCGAGATTATGATCTGACTTGCCAAGATGAGGTCTTGCAACTGAGGTGCATGCATACACCACACTTCCATAAAACAAATCCAACATTTTGTTTTCTCTGTTAGAGCATCTTTTAAACCAGTGAAAGTTTAACAGGAAGTGAGCTGTGAATAAAATCTCACTTGGGTGAGACGTCTGCAGCTTATAAAACTGAGCTGATGAAATCCCATGCGGGATCCCATGCAACAGCTGATAGTGGAATCTATACTGTTGGTAAAATAATACTGGTGAACTCTCCTGGTAAATAATTTAACATAAACTTACATCTGACAATTCAAAATCTGGGCCTGTGCTGTCTGGTCTTTTAATAGAGCAGCTGGTTGGCACCTGTAGAATGTAACTCTTTAATTTGTAACCAGTACAAAAGTTATACTGGGACAATTTTTCTCAGACTACAGGTGTATGGATAACCATAAATCAAACATGCTGTTTAATATGATTTTGTTAACTGAACATTATTACAAATCCTAACTGTTTCATGTATACATGTAGGGAATAAAAAGACTAAATGAATATAAATAATTTTATTGGTCTTTATTTGGTTGTCATGACTGTGGAAATGTTTTAATAAGCAAAATAATGTCTGCAAATAATTGACTGCTATTCCATCTTGGCTGTCTGCAGGTCAATCAGTCTGTACTGCAGGGTGCTGTTGTTCTCTGATAGGAGCAATATTAAGGAGAACAAAACATGCACCAAAGATTTCCCATGACCTGACTTTCGACGGGAAGTGGAACAGGGTTTTGAGTATAGTCATCTGAACCTGGGTTCCAGCTTTGCAGTGGAACACATTTAAATGCTACTCGAGGTCAGGATGTGGTATCAGCAGAGAGGGAGATCCTCTGTCACTAGGTATCTGTAAAAACCCTCCTGTAATTATAGTAGATACTTCACAGCATGTTGAACAGTGAAAGAACAAATAAGAATACATTAGGTGTGATTTGGGCTGAATCCCAAAGATCCTTACAGTGCACAGAGCGACTTGTGATTAGCAGAGAGGTGGGTGGTAACTAGCTAACTTTACTCAGTTACATTCAGCCTTAGAAAACACGTGAGGAGCTCCGTCAACCAGAGAAAGCTCAAAGTAAAGCTGCTGCTTTGCATCAAAAATAGTCAGTGGTTCAGGATCTGATCAGGATGCCATCTGGGTGCCTCCCTTCAGAGGTTCTCCTGGCATGTCCCACTTGTAGATGACCCAGAACTCACTGGAGGGAGTATATATCCTATCTGGCCTGGGGACGACTTGGGATAACCCAGAACTAGCTGAAGAATGTTGCTGGTGGGAGGGATTTCTGGGGTTCCCTCCGGTTTCTCCCATGACCAGATTTCGGATAAGTTGAAGACAATGGATGGATGTAATGTCAATAGAGGTATGTGTGTCTGTGTGTGTGTGTGTGTGTGTGTATATATATATAGATATATATATATTATATATTATATATTATATATATTATATATATATATATATATATATATATATAATATATATAGAGCCTGGAGGCGCTACCAGGAGACAGGCCAGTACACCAGGAGACGTGGAGGAGGCCGTAGGAGGGCAACCACCCAGCAGCAGGGCCGCTACCTCCACCTTTGTGCAAGGAAGAACAGGAGGAGCACCGCCAGAGCCCTCCAAAATGACCTCCAGCAGGCCACAAATGTGCATGTGTCTGCACAAACGGTTAGAAACCGACTCCATGAGAATGGTATGAGGGCCCGACGTCCACATATGGGGGTTGTGCTCACAGCCCAACACCGTGAAGGACGCTTGGCATTTGCCAGAGAACACCAGGATCGCAAATTCGCCACTGCACCCCTGTTGCTCTTCACAGATGAAAGCAGGTTCACACTGAGCACATGTGACAGATGTGACAGAGTCTGACCGTGGAGAGCGATCTGCTGCCTCCAACATCCTTTTAGCATGACCGTTTGGCAGTGGGTCAGTAATGGTGTGGGTGGCATTTCTTTGGATGGCCGCATGGCCCTCCATGTGCTCGCCAGAGGTAGCCTGACTGCCATTAGGTAACGAGATGAGATCCTCAGACCCCTTGTGAGACCATATGCTGGTGCAGTTGGCCCTGAGTTCCTCCTAATGCAGGACAATGCTAGACCTCATGTGGCTGGAGTGTGTCAGCAGTTCCTGCAAGATGAAGACATTGAAGCTATGGACTGGCTCGCCCGTTCCCCAGACCTGAATCCGATTGAGCACATCTAGGACATCATGTCTCGCTCCATCCACCAACGTCATGTTGCACCACAGACTGTCCAGGAGTTGGCGGATGCTTTAGTCCAGGTCTGGGAGGAGATCCCTCAGGAGTCCATCCGCCGTCTCATCAGGAGCATGCCCAGGCGTTGTAGGGAGGTCATACAGGCACGTGGAGGCCACACACAATACTGAGCCCTCATTTTGACTTTTTTTAAGGACATTACATCAAAGTTGGATCAGCCTGTAGTGTGGTTTTTCCACTTTAATTTTTGTGTGTGAGTCCAAATCCAGGCCTCCATTGGTTTTATAAATTTGATTTCCATTGATATTTTTGTGTGATTTTGTTGTCAGCACATTCAACTTTGTACAGAACAAAGTATTCCAATGAGAATATTTCATTCATTCAGATCTAGGATGTGTTATTTGATTGTTCCCTTTATTTTTTTGAGCAGTGTAATATATATATATTATATAAAATATATATAAAATATATATATATATATAATATATATATATATATACATACATATACATATATATACACATACATATACATACATATATATACTGGTGCCCCCCAGGGGTGTGTTCTATCCCCACTCCTCTTCTCCCTGTACACAAATGACTGCACCTCAGCAGACTCGTCCGTGAAACTCCTGAAATTTGCAGATGACACCACTGTCATTGGACTGATCCAGGACGGTGATGAGTCTGCATACAGACAGGAGGTGGATCGGCTGGTACACTGGTGTAGTCAGAACTGCCTGGAGCTAAACCCACTCAAGACTGTGGAGATTGTGGTGGACTTTGGGAAACACCACCTCCATACCCCCCCTCACCATCCTCAACAACACCGTGTCGGCTGTGGATCACTTCAGGTTCTTAGGAACCACCATCTCTGAGGACCTGAGATGGTCTTCACACATAGACACTGTTCGGAAGAAGGCCCAGCAGAGACTGTACTTCCTGAGGCAACTTAAGAAGTACAACCTTCCACAGGAGCTGCTGGTCATCTTCTACACTGCCATCATTCAGTCTGTCCTGTCTTCATCCATCTCCGTGTGGTTCGGTTCATCCACAAAAAAGGACAGGTCCAGACTGCAACGAACAATCAGGTCTGCAGAGAGAATCATCAGGGCTGACCTTCCCTCCATCCAAGACTTATACAGGTCTAGGGTCAGAAAAAGAGCTGCTAAAATCTCTGCAGACCCCCACCAAAACCCTGCACATAAAATGTTTAAGAGTTCTGCCTTCAGGCCGACGCTTACAGAGCGCTGTTTTACAAAAACCAGCCCCACAGAGACAGTTTCTTCCCCCAGGCTGTTTCCCCTGTTGAACATTCAATAAAATCAAAACAACAGCATACAGATGTTGCAAAATGCACCTTTTTATTTATATATGTGTATATTGTACATTGTAAATATGTATATTCTGTAGTGCAAAAACAAAACCAAAGAGCAAAGTGTACCGGAGTCAAATTCCTTGTTTGTATGTACAAACTTGGCAATAAAGCTGATTCTGATTCTGATTCTGATACAGGGGTTGGACAATGAAACTGAAACACCTGTCATTATAGTGTGGGAGGTTTCATGGCTAAATTGGACCAGCCTGGTAGCCAGTCTTCATTGATTGCGCAGACAGCAAGTCTTTGTGATGTATCAAGAGCCACGGTATCCAGGGTAATGTCAGCATACCACCAAGAAGGACGACCCACATCCAACAGGATTAACTGTGGAAGCAAGAGGAAGCTGTCTGAAAGGGATGTTCAGGTGCTAACCCGGATTGTATCCCAAAAAAATAAAAACCCTGGCTGCCCAAATCACGGCAGAATTTAAATGTGCACCTCAACTCTCCTGTTTCCACCAGAACTGTCCGTCGGGAGCTCCACAGGGTCAATATACACGGCCGGGCTGCTATAGCCAAACCTTTGGTCCCCTCATCCAATGCCAAACGTCGCTTTCAATGGTGCAAAAGAGCGCAAAAACTTTGGGCTGTGGACAATGTGAAACATGTATTGTTTCTCTGATGAGTTTACGGTGTGGAGAAGCCCCAAAGAAGCGTACCACCCAGACTTTTTGCATGCACAGAGTGAACATTGGGGGGATCATTTGATGGTTTTTGGGCTGGCCATAAAATGGCATTCCCTTTTTGGCCCCCAATACTTTGTGCTAGATGGGCCGCGTCACGGCCAAGGACTACCGCACCATTTTTGAGGACCATGTGCTTTCCAGTGGTTCAAACATTTTTCCCTGAAGGCAGTGCCGGTTTTATCAGGATGACAATGCACCAATACACACAGCAAGACTGGTGAAAGATTGGTTTGATGGAACATGAAAGTGCAGTTAAACCATCTCCATGGCCCTGCCCGCCCCACCAGATCTAAATATTATTTACCCCTTTTGGGGACGTTTTGGAGGAGCGAGTCAGAAAACCCTTTTCCTCCACCAGTATCACTATTTGGCCCCTGGCCACTATCCTGCAAGAAAAATGGCTTAAAAATCCCCCCTAAACCACTGTGCAAGGGACTTGTATATGTCATTCCCAGGACGAATTGAGGCTGTATTGGCCGCAAAAGGGGGCCCTACACCATACTAATAAATTATTGTGGCCTAAAACCAGGTGTTTCCAGTTTCATTGTCCAACCCCTGTATGTGTGTATTATATATATATGTTTATTTATGTATTTAGGGGATGTAGGAAATACATAAAATTTTATATATTTTTAATATATAATATGTAAAATGTATATATAAAAATATATATTTTTTAATGAAATTAATGTATATTATTTTTTTATTAAATATTAGTATATATATTTTGTAGTCATAATATGTAAAGTCCTTGCGCAACAATTTTTATTCGGTCCATGCTCAGCCCTGGGGGTTTGAAGACAGCAGTTTAGCCTAGGCCTTTGCAGTCGCTTATCATCATGACTTTCAATTCCACCACGATCTCCGAGGCTGCCAAGTGAGTACAGTGGAGTTTTATGCGCTTCTCTGTGGATGGCTATGCTACTGCCACACCGGGTCCTGGTGGGTCAGCCCCTTTTACGGTTTTCTTATCGTGCTTCAGGGATATGTTTACTAGTCTTTGGGCATTTCTTGAGATTCAGCTTAAGTCCGGCTGCGGGTATTCCTCCACCCTTTTTTGCAGTCTCTCTAGGGGGCTCCTCTTTTTGTGTCCTTTTGCAAAATGAACACATCATCTATGTACACTGTTATCTCCTAGGTCGCCCAAAAAAATTCCATTACAGCTGACTGGAACACATTAGGGGAATTTTTTGTACCCCTGAGGTAACCTTTCCCACATAGCTCTTGCCTTTTGGTGTGTAAATGCTGTCTTGCCTTGTGATTGGGGGCTCTGCAAGTCTGAGGGAAAAAAAATCCATTTGCTAAGTCAATGCAGGATTTTATTTCTTTACTCTTAATGTCTTTAGTGCTCCCTTGGGGTTTTGATTAGGCTGGCTTGGTTTGCTATGGTTTCCTTCCATTGAGGGCCTTGAAGTTGATTACTGGCCTCCAACCTCCTCCTGCTGACTCTGGTTTTTTTTTCTGCTTGAATGGGACTGTTTTTTGATGGGATTTAGCTCTTCTCTGATGATTCCTAGAGCGCTCATTTTTTTTACTATTTTGTCCATTTCTTCTAACTGCACCCCGGGTTCAGAGGGTACTGTCAAACTGGTGGATGCCCCCCCTTCTATGAGGTGCACATACTTTGGTCCCAGGTCTCCCCCAGTCATTGCTTGAACTGGGCCACATTTGCTGAGGTGATAATCTTCCGTAAATTCTCTTTCCCCCGCCGGGGGAAGTCACTTTCCTTCAGCTTTTTTGTTTACCTTCTTCTGGCACAATTTTTGGGTTTGTAGCACTCTTGAGCCCCGGTTTTCCACTCTGAGTCCCATTCTACTTTTAATAACCTTGAGCGTAGCTGGTTCAGCCTTTTAGACAGAGAGCGGGGCGCTCTCCCCCGGTGGTTTTGTTGAGTTCTTTCAAGTCTGTGATGGTGATGAGGTTGTATGGGGCCCTTACCCCCAAATGATTCCCTTTTTCCAAGTTTTTCCATACGGCATCTCTTCTACAGTCCCGTTGGCAAAATTGGACCGTACGGTTTTCGTGTCATCTTTAGGCCTCTGCGAGTCATGGATACCTCAGCCCCGGGGTTTCCACTAGATAGGGTTCCCCTTCTACCTTTGTGTAGATTTCGTTCCCCATCCAGTAGGGGATTTTTTCAGGGTGACTCGCGGGGCCCCCCCTTGTTTTTCATTACTTGGCTGGGCCCCCCCGGTCCCCCCGACCTGCGGGACTCAAAGAGGGCCTTTTTTTTTCTTCAGAGGACAGGTTTTGTCGTACTCCTCCCTAGGGAGAAAGGTGCCTTTTTTTTGTGGGCCTTTGCGATGCTGGTGGTCCGTAAAATCTTTTTTTTCGGTTTTTCTCCCCTTTTTTTTCTGGAGGCGGCGGTCTGTTATTGGGGGGGGATTGGCTGGAGCTTTCCACTGGCTTTAGTTGGTGGTTTGGCCCCCCCTTTGTCCTGTCTCTTTTTTTCTTTTTTCTTTGTAAAAATGCTGCTCCAGATCATAAAAAATCACTGCTTGGGTCCATCTGTGGAACTGTTTTCCCCCTGCATCGGCATTTTTTGGCAAAAGCGATCTCTCCTCTCCTCCCTTTGTTTTTTTACTTCTCGGAGGGCCTTCCCCATATCTAGCTGCTTGGAGATTGTTTGCTTTAAAGCCCTGCCACAACGCAAGGCGCTGACCTCCATCCATGCGCAGTCTTGCTCTCCTGATCTGGGGGTCTTCATCATCCATGTCTTTCCAACCCAACCCTCTCGTAATTGGGTTTGAGCGGTTCTTTGTTTGTCTAAGGGATGTTTTTTTGTTACATTTTGGCTCAGCCATAATTTTTTTTGCTTCGTCACTTTCAGTAGCAAAAATTTTTTTTGGTAATCATCGGGGCCCCACATCTTTGATGTAATCTTCACTACTTTTCTTCTGACTTTTTCTCTCTAACTAAGGTGTTTTTATCTTTTTTTTGTACTCACGGAAAACATCAGCTTCAGGGGTGGACGCCGGGGGGTTTGTTCAGGGGATTTTTTCCCTACGGGCTTGCTTGTGGAGGGGGCCCGGGGCCTGACGGTAGTGGGGAAGTTCTTCCTTTTTTTCCTCGTCCGACAGGTCATCAAAACCTGTCGCTCGATCTCTTGTGCATACTTGTATGCGGCTTTCTTTAGGTTTTTCTTAACATCACATCATGCATGACTCCAACATAAGCGGGGTTTTGAACTTTAACTGGTCATGGGCTGATAAGTTTTTTGGGTGTGGGAGGATGGCACCATTAGGATGTTGGCACCCTTCCCCAACTGTTTCTTTTACCCTGAGTTTTTGACTTTGTCTTCCAGGTGGTCAAACCCATACAGCGGTATGTGGTAGTCTCTTTGTCCAGCTTCTGGTATGTACACATCGACTACCATCATTCGCTTGAACCGGCCCCCATGTCCGGTCTCTGGCCATTCTTTCTGAGACCCGGTAGATGTCAAAAACTTCCCACTGCTTTCTTTTCTCCCTTTCTCTGTCCTACTTTGGGGTGGCTTGTGGGGTTTGCTGGCTGCACTGGGGATTGAAAACAGGCTTTCACTGTCAAACACTATCTGCCCCAGAGGTCTCGTGTTCTGATGGTTTCTTCTTGTTCCCGAGGCCACTGACTTCACTGTCTTCTCTTTCTTTTTTTGGTTCAAGAGCTCCATTTTTGAATGGACTCAGGAGCTCCTCTTTGGGGTCTTATTTGGGTTTTTCTTTTTCTTGTGTCCCTTCTTTTGAATCTTTCGTTTTGGGGGTTGCTGGGTTTTATCTATTTTGGTCTTCCAGGCTGCATTTATTTTGCTAGGCTACGTTCCCCAGCCTGCACAGAGGTTGAAGGCAGCTCCGTCTTTCTTTGCTGATTTTGGTCTTTTCCCAGGTGGGAAGCTTTGCTGATCTCACTCTTGTACAGGTGGCGTTTTTCATCGGGTTTTGGTTTTATTTCATTCCCTCGTTGAATTCTTGGTATTACTAAGTGAGGGGGGGGTCTTTCGGCTTCCCCTCATCCATCCTTTCTACTAACGCCAGCTCTCTCTTCCTCCGACTCTCATGCTGGATAAAAGGGAGTGACGATTGACTATTTCGGTTTTGTGAGGCGTCTGTCAGCAGATTCTTGACTACATGGTGTGCTGTTGCAAAAGGGCCCCCTTTTTTCTGCTGACTCCCATGGGGCAGGTCCCTGTTCTCTATTTCCGTCCGGGCAATTTTTTACCCCCTTCTCAGGGGGCCGTGGTTGATGGCAGCATTCAGTCCTTCGTCCGGGGCTACCCAAAATTTTCTCTCTGTACTCTTTTTAGGTCTTCTCCCTTTTTGTAAGCGTCAATAGGAGAGTGGATGACAGCATAATAAGAGAGGTCGGCCCCCACTAGTCACGAAGAAATTTTTTCTTGCTTTTTTTCTGGCTCACTTTTTCTTCTTAGTTTTTCGAACCTCTTTTTTGTAATCTTCCCCTGCCTGGGCTCTTAACTTTTTCCTGAATTTGGTATTGTGGACCTTGAAAAAATTGTCATTTGTGGGGGGAAAATAACAGTCCGTCTCCCTTCTATTTCCCAGGGGTCTCCGATGACTTGGTAGAGTCGAGTCCCATTTTGGAGGGGGAAATTTTTGTCTTGCATCTTGTGGGTATCGGGTCTAGGACTTTTTTCCTCATCATGACTCTGTCTGATTTCTGACTAACTTTTCTTTTTGGTTTTTTTTTCTTCGAGATTTGTCTTTTTTTCCTGTCATTTTTTAGTTTTTGGTTACTATTTTTGCACTGTTTTCTTTGGCTTCTTGTTCAAAATTGAATGGTAAAGGTCTTCCCTTTCTTTACTTTGTGTCTGGTCTTTCCCCTTCCTGTGGCTTGGGTTTTTTTTGTTTTGGGTTTTTTTTGAGGCTCCGCTTATGGCGCTCGGGGGCTGCTGACAAGAGGATTCCCTTTTTTTGATAGTCTCTTTTTTTGGATTTCTGCTTTTAGTCTGGGCAATCCGTTGGAGGGATGTCCCCCCTTCTGCCTTACGATGTAGGGGGGTTTTTTTAACAGTTTTGGTCCTTTTTGGCTGGGTTCAGCATGTTTTTGTGGGGGTTTGGTCTTGCTCTTGTTCTGACTCGTTGCCCCTTTTCTTCACTCTTCTGTTTTCTGCCGTTAAGTCATAAGTTTGGGGGAACTTTTGAGTCAGTTCTGTGGTCTTTTGTTTGCTCCGCTCTTTTTGGGGGTTTTCCATACTCACAAATCTTTCCCCGCGCAAACTCTCTTTGTCGTCAATTTTTCTTGGATGGCTTGAAGCTTTTCTTTGAAATGTGGGTCATCTTTCTGGTCTCTATTTCATAACCTTTCAGTCTTGCAGTGGCTCTGGCATTGGGGTTTGTGAGGTACCCGTTCAGTCCAGACTCACTGGAAACCATCTTTACAATCGGGTCATATTTTTCGGATGGACTGTACAGTGACACCAGTTTCCCCAGTCCCCACACTTCAAGGAATCCTGTCCACCAACGTAACCATCGACCAATGTCTTCCTTCTTCTGGACTGCCTTGGGGCATGGTACCACAACCAGTCTATATCCATACTTTATCTCTGAACAATAGTATACTTCATCTTTTTGGAGTTGGTTAGTTAGCTGACTCACCAGTGTTTCTTCTGATTGCTCTTGGTTGAATAAGAGGAACATTTTCTTTACGGATGAAGTCCATGTTGAATATCCGTCCCCACCTAGCAGCACCTCAGTAGGGAAGCGGTGTAGCTCTAACTGTGTTGATGTCGGTACTTCGGTTGACGGTAGTGGTCCTTCAGCTCCCCGCTCCATCAGTTTCTGCGTTTCAATGTCTTCGTCCATCGCTATGTCTTTGTCGTCTCGAGTTGTCCGTCTCCAAAGCCTCTCGAGGTACCTTCGAGTAGGTATGGGTTCAGACTATTTCGCTACTAGCTTTACTGTCTGGGTCTGGTCAGTCTACCCTCAATATAGCCCTATCCTCACCTGCACGCTATGCAGTTACTGCGAGGGTTGTGACAGATGGCCCTATCAGTCACAGACAACCTTACTCCCTTTCAGGCTGTCGGTCCGGGTTGCTCAGGCAGAGGCGTCCTTCTGCTGAGCATCCTTCTTCTGGGGCCCCTTTATCTCTGTCAGGGTCCCTGTTCGGGCGCCACCTTTCGTTGTCCGATGAGCTAACCCCTCCCTCCTACTTCCCTATGTCTAAGGGGATTGCTCAATCCAGCTCTCCATCCAACAGGTCCGGACTTCCCTAAACCTGAAAAGTCTAACGAAGCAGGTTCACTGAAGTTCTGTTTAAGCTGGTGTCGGAAATGACTCGCCTAGCCTCTGACAGCCTACATCCAGAAGTCTCGCCCTTCTTCAACCGAGGTCTGGACGACTGAGTAGCCAACCGCAGTCATTCACAGTCCGACAGTCACTTCTGTTTAACGGCTGCTCATTCCCTAATAATACAACTGGCTCTTGGTATATGGGGCTAGGTTAATTTTGTGACTCGGCACGAGCCCCAAGGGCGTGGTTTAACAAACTTGGCTAAGGCAACCTATAAAAACCTCCTATAATTTTTCTTTAAACCAGGCAACAAAACCTTTACCACCAATGAAAACCAAAAATACGGTTGACTCAAATAATTGAATGTCCACGATTTAACATAATTTTATATGCTTTCTTTAATTAGTACGCTTTTGAGGGTCAGTAACAGCTTAAATTCAGCAAAAAATAAATTCAATAATAGAAATAATTCATCAACTCAACCTGTCTTTTTCCCCCTGATGCTGAAACTAGTGAGTTTGAGAGGCTTTGGAAGACGGAGGCTCGTCCATGCACCCGATGGAGCTGTTCCTTCGGGTAACAACGAGTGGTTTCTTGAGGAGAATACGACTTGATCTTCAGTTGTCTTCCTTTAAGTGGCAGGCACTGATGCTCCAGGCTTCGATGGTTAAACAGAAACTTTGTTGTGATATGTCTCAGAGGACAATAGCTTCCAGAGGCTGAAGAGTTGAAGGAAACCCCGGGGACATAATTGAGGTTGATTCAGGACTTCCAGAAGCCTGAAACTTAGAGCAATCAGCTGTTCACCGATCAAGTTCACTTCTGTTGTCTGGATAAATAGGCTGTAGATGAAATCAGATTCTTAATTTTGAGGCACAGTCCTTCAGGGCTCACGGGTTGATCCTCTTTTTTTAATGCAGTCGATCAGCAGGGCTGTGTCTCTGGTACTTGTTCCATCTAAGCATCTTTTTCTCCGTCTGATCTTGTTCGCTGGTCTTCTGCGAGGAAACAACCCAGTTCCTTCATTCAGCTTTGCCTTTATAGTGCTTGATGCTTTCACCAGTCAGCTCCTTATTAGGCTTTCCAGTTATTGCTCAACCTATTCAGCTCAACTTCTTGGTTATTAAATCATATTAAATCAAGATGGCGCCGACGATGGCAGCCTCGGAGCTTCGCTCTCTCTTTGCTTTTGTAGTTTTTGTGTTTAGGGGAGTGGTGGCCTAGTGGTTATAGAGCAGGGCATTTACATCCTGGAGAGGCCACAAGTACCCTGGTTCCAATCCCACTGCCTGCCCCTCTGGGTCCCTGAATAAGACCCTCAGCCCCTGAATGCTCCCCCCGCGCTGCAAAATGGCAGCCCACTGCTCCCTAAGAGATGGGTTAAATGCAGAGGATAATTTCTCCATTGTGGGATCAGTAAAGTCTAAATGACCAATTAGAACAAGCTGGTTGTTGATGCATTTTAGGACTTATACAGGTCTAGGGTCAGGAAAAGAGCTGCTAAAATCTCTGCAGACCCCACACACCCTGCACATAAACTGTTTAGAGTTCTGCCTTCAGGGCGACGCTACAGAGCCCTGTTCACAAAAACCAGCCGCCACAGAGACAGTTTCTTCCCTCAGGCTGTTTCTCTGTTGAACATTCAATAAAATACAAAACAACAGCATACAGTTGTTGCAAATGCACCTTTTTATTTATATATGTGTATATTGTACATTGTAAATATGTATATTCTGTAGTGCAAAAACAAAACCAAAGAGCAAAGTGTACCGGAGTCAAATTCCTTGTTTGTATGTACAAACTTGGCAATAAAGCTGATTCTGATTCTGATTCTGATTATTGCGCAATACTTTAGTCATGGTCATTGTGACCTACTGGTTCCTGCTTTTTCGGCCTTGGAGATGTCGGTAATAGCCACGCAGCTTGCTGTAGTCGCATCCTCCCTTCCCTCCCGTTGTCCTTTAAAGGTTCTCTGTCAGCATACAGCTGGCTCTTGTCACTCTTAATCATCCTGCACTTCTCTCCCTAATCTGCTCAGTCTTAAACTTTACACAGCATCACACATTCCATTCTCAGCTTTATACATTTACTTTAAGACAAGTTATAAAATCATCACTTCATTCTTTTTATTCATCCATCACTAATAATCAACATTATATCTTTCATATACGGTTGATTGAGAATTTTAAACCTTAATGTTTTGTATTTATTATCAGTTCTCAATCATATTTCAATCATTTGTGTTCTAACTTGAAAATCAAAGATTAGTCATTTCATTTATTACTTGTAAAAGAATGGAAAATCATCATACATCATTTCTTTGGATACACTTGTTTATAGTTCTGCAAAAGATAAGACAGTTAATATTTATCTCCACACAGGCCTCTCCAGTCTTCTCAGTTCCAGAATATGAGAACATGCCTGTTTCACTCTCCACTGCTTCAACTGTATATTTTAATATTTGTTGCATGGATTACACAGAAATATATCTATTGTAATTTTTATGGATTTAACTCAGTACTTCATGAATGCTGCATGGATTACATGAAAAGATCTCCCCTTATTTTGACAGTATGTATGTGTATATATATATATATGTATGTATGTGTATATATATATATATTATATATATATATATATATATATGTATGTATGTGTATATATATGTATGTATGTATGTATGTGTATATACAGGGGTTGGACAATGAAACTGAAAACACCTGGTTTTTAGACCACAATAATTTATTAATATGGTATAGTGGGCCTCCTTTTGCGGCCAATACAGCGTCAATTCGTCTTGGGAATGACATATCCAGTCCTGCACAGTGGTCAGAGGATTTTAAGCATTCTTCTTGCAGGATAGTGCCCAGGTCACTACGTGATACTGGTGGAGGAAAACGTTTCTGACTCCGCTCCTCCAAAACACACCCCAAAGTGGCTCAATAATATTTAGATTCTGGTTGACTGTGCAGGCCATTGGAGATGTTTTCAACTTCACTTTCATGTTCATCAAACAATCTTTCACCAGTCTTGATGTGTGTATATTGAGTTTTTGGTTTTTGTGGGGGGGGGGGTGCATTGTCATCCTGATACATGTAACCGCCTTCAGGATACAATGTTTGAACCATTGGATGCACATGGTCCTCAAGAATGGTTCGGTAGTCCTTGGCAGTGACGTGCCCATCTAGCACAAGTATTGGGCCAAGGGAATGCCATGATATGGCAGCCCAAACCATCACTGATCCACCCCCATGCTTCACTCTGGGCATGCAACAGTCTGGGGTGGTACGCTTCTTTGGGGCTTCTCCACACCGTAACTCTCCCGGATGTGGGGAAAACAGTAAAGGTGGACTCATCAGAGAACAATACATGTTTCACA
The DNA here is from genome assembly GCA_036173005.1 of Crenichthys baileyi. Classification (NCBI taxonomy): domain Eukaryota; kingdom Metazoa; phylum Chordata; class Actinopteri; order Cyprinodontiformes; family Goodeidae; genus Crenichthys; species Crenichthys baileyi. The sequence goes on along the minus strand of JAHHUM010002719.1, from coordinate 37,762 downwards.
TTGTCCACAGCCCAAGATTTGCGCTCCTTGCACCATTGAAACCGACGTTTGGCATTGGCATGAGTGACCAAAGGTTTGGCTATAGCAGCCCGGCCGTGTATATTGAGCCTGTGGAGCTCCCGACGGACAGTTCTGGTGGAAACAGGAGAGTTGAGGTGCACATTTAATTCTGCCGTGATTTGGGCAGCCGTTGTTTTATGTTTTTTGGATACAATCTGGGTTAGCACCCGAACATCCCTTTCAGACAGCTTCCTCTTGCGTCCACAGTTAATCCTGTTGGATGTGGTTCCTCCTTCTTGGTGGTATGCTGACATTACCCTGGATACCGTGGCTCTTGATACATCACAAAGACTTGCTGTCTTGGTCACAGATGCGCCAGCAAGACGTGCACCAGCAATTTGTCCTCTTTTGAACTCTGGTATGTCACCCATAATGTTGTGTGCATTTCAATATTTTGAGCAAAACTGTGCTCTTACCCTGCTAATTGAACCTTCACACTCTGCTCTTACTGGTGCAATGTGCAATCAATTAAGACTGGCTACCAGGCTGGTCCAATTTAGCCATGAAACCTCCCACACTAAAATGACAGGTGTTTCAGTTTCATTGTCCAACCCCTGTATATATATGTATGTATGTATGTATGTGTGTATATATATATATATATATATATTATATATATATATATATATATATATATATATATATATGTATGTATGTATATATATATATATATTTTTTTTTTCTATTTGTGGATAATGGTTCTCACTGTGGTTCTCTGGAGTCCCAAAGCCTTAGAAGTAGCTTGGTAATCATTTGCAAACTGATAGATGTCTGTGGCTTTGTTTATAATCTGTTCTTGAATTTTTTTATACCAGTGTATTCGTTCTTGGGGTATTTTTACTTTTGTCATGTTGTCAGACGGGTCCTCAGTAGATTTATTGATTTTATAGGTCAGACAGTAATCGTGTTTTTTTTTTTTTTCTCAAGGGTCTGTTTTGGTTTTATAGCTTGATAAATTAAATATTCATTGTTTTTTGTATTTACTCGGGTTGTCCTCATCTTTGTCTGAAATGAACATTTGTTTGATGATCTAAAACATTCAAATATGAAAAAACAAGCAAAAAAATAACAAATCTCTGAGGGAGACACTACTGGCTCGCAGCCCTGTACAGTTTATATATCAGTGCAGGGTGCTGAATAAGTGATCAATGACTCTTCGTCTGGGTAACAGAAGAAAACAAAGTGTGAGGCTGCACCATTGAACTGTTGACATTCCAAGTATTTGTCAGAAAGTCTGTTTTGAAGTATTCTTTATAGCCAGGAGTCCACTGAACTCTTGGGTTATATTACAATAAAAATCCAGAACTGAACTTAAACTCACATCTACTAGCCAGGAATAATTTTGATGAAATGTCTGCCTAAACTGTAACCTTTACACGATGTAAACATTTATTAAAACCTTATGCATAGTGGTCAGCTCACATTAAAAGATTGATCAAATTTAGAATATAAATATTAGATATTATTTGTAATTTGAGTGAATGTTTTTGCTTTTCGTTTGAGCAGATGGTGGAATCAGACAAATTGGACACAGCTGGTTCCGGTGGGCTCCTGCCTGCTGACAGGCCCAGAGTAGTCACTACTCTGGGTAAGAGGGCAGTTCAACCTGGCTGCCACTGATAGTTTAGCTTTTTGTTTGTTTGTCATTTCATATGCTAGATATATTTCCACACATCCATAAATTATTTCAAGACTGATAATAATTCTATGTTTGACTCATAAATAAATTATATTTTACTGAAAGTTATCACTGCTTGTTGTCTCCTCTTGTTTGTTGCTATAACTAAGCCATGGTTTAACAAATGTAATAATCGTACTCGTACTTGTCGTCTTCCGCTTATCCGGGACTCGGTCGCAGCACTCGAAGCAGAGACACCCAGAGTTCCCTCTCCCCAGACACCTTCTCCAGCTCCTCCAGGGGGAGCCAAGAAGTTCCCAGGCCAGCCAAGAGACATAGTCCCTCCAGCATGTCCTGGGCCTCCTCCCGGTGGGACATGCCTGGAACACCTCCCGAGGGAGGCGTCCAGGCGGCATCCGGTATAGATGCCTCACCCTATCTCTAAGGGAGTGCCTGGCCACCCTACGGAGGAAGCTCATTTAAGCCGCTTGTATCTGGGATCTCGTTCTTTCGGTCATGACCCAAAGTTCCTGGCCAGATGTAATAATAAATATCTAATAAAAATGTATAATAATGAATGTAGATAATTTTATATATTTTGGGGTTTCGTGTCACATCAAGGAGCTTCTAATCCAGTCCTTTCATTGCAGTAACAAAGTTCAGTGTTAGTTGGAGATGACTGTAGTTTCTATTACAGTTAGTTTACAAGTCCGTATTAAAGTTGAAAAATTCAACTTGAGTCAAAACTGAAAAGAGTATCTGCAAAAAAACAAATATTTATAGTCGGAGGCGGAACTTAAAAAGTCGCGTTTGTTTCTGGCCTCAATCTTCACGTGAGACTTCCGGCGGAAGTAAACAACAAGGCGCTAGCAGCGTTAGCTTCAGGTTTTCTTCTGTTTATCGTCGTTTAAAAGGCGGTTTTTGCTGTGTGAGCTGAATATTTCAGAGTCTGCAGTAACAATATCTTCGGTTCATCATCTGAGAGAATTCATCAGAGAGCGACTAACTGCTGCTGCTGGAGAAATATTCAGAAACATCCATTAGGAGGAAGAGATCGATCATCAGCTCAGACTGCTGGATATCAGCTGGAAAACCCAGATCAGACCAGAACCTACAGGTAGTGTTTGCTGATCCAGACGTTATTGATGCATTGACACGTTGCTGAAATGAGCTTCAGATCCGAAGCTTGACTTAAGGGCTGTTCTGCTGCATCTAGTTAACCTGTGATACTTTCAATCCACTCGAGTTCGCAATCTAAAACACTTAGGATCGCCAAACTTGATCTGCATCGTTTTATGCTAAGAACATATAAAAGAAAACACATTTTGGGTTTTGTAAAACCTTTTTTTGTAGCCGTGAAACCTTTAGAATAGGGATTTTTGAGATTATAAGGCCACAAACCTCATTAAAACAGGTTCACGTTCAAAGCTACATCACACTGACACATCAAACCTGGATAGGATTATTTTACACACCTTTGCTTTAGCACATTATGTCTTTAGATTAGAGGGTAAACTGGTCCCAGGTTCAGCACATTGATGGCCCTCTTAAAAACATAAAGAAATTTATTTATGCAGAATAAAAGAAAGTAGTTCTTTAAACATGTGATGTTCTATAACTATTTGATTTATTTTAAAAATACGTGCTATCTCTATTTAACACAGAAAGATCTAGCACTATAACTGAATAATAAATGCATTGTTTGATAACTAGGATCAATTGGAATGACTCTACTTGACTTGGAATCTGTATGATTCTATTGACCACTGAAATAACCACACATGGAGATGTAAATGTTATATGTTATTGCTACAGTTCTCCGCAGCTTGGGCATCGGAACAGTTGGTTCTCCTCTTGATGTCTGAAGGGAGATGGGTTACTATCCATTAATATCTGAAGGACAAGAGATGTTTGTTTTGTTTTATATGAAATTTGAATTGTTTTGGGCTATCCCTCTTCTAAGGCATGAACTGTTAAACTGATTTTCAGGGACAAGTAAAAAAACACTAAATGTATTATCTACATTTCCAGCTAAAAACAAGAAAGAAAAAACACACCAGTGTATTTCTCAATGAACTCAAATTATGTAAAGATGCAAAACTTATAAATGTGTTAAATGAAACTCAGAACCCACTAATAAAAATAATTGTCATCTATGCCCTGTTATCTAAGTTCAAGCTTTTATGAATACCTTTTAAATTAGGAATATTTGACTTTGTGTGTTTGTTTAAATGTTCAGTATGAGATTTCAAATTATTGCACATTTTTAATTCTGTTTATACATATAACTTTACAGGGTACATAATGCAAACTATGTTTGAATGAATAAAATATATGAAAATATTTCAAGATGGCCGCTCCGGTACAATACTTGCCCGCACTTTGTGTTTTTTGGCATATTTCCGCTGTACTTTGCTGCTGTACTGGACTCACTTTCACCAGATGGCACTTCCTAAGCATCAGGGAGTCCTCTCTGGGCAGTTTTCTCTGGTTTTAATCGATCCAGAGAGTTTTTCTGAAAGCCGTGTTGGAAGTGCTACACTTTCTCTGGGATTTACAAGACACGCAGACGGTGGAAACACGCATGCTCGTCAAGCTCCTCCAGCAGGGACTGCGTGCTTATTCGCATTTGAGGAAGATGCGTCGGACCAAAGAAGAGCTTTACAGCAGTGGGGACCAGGCCCTGTATAAGCGGGCAAGAAACAAACTGACGAAAGAGAGCAGGGCAGCTAAAAGAAGCTACAGCGAAAAGCTAACAAATGACCCAGCAGCAGCTTGGAGGAGCTTTATCATCATTGCTAGCTGCAAGAGCCAGTCCCCCCACACTGTGATGACCCCCCACCTTTCTGTAGGTTTGAAAATCAGCCATTCATACCTCACTCTCATGCACAAGGACTGCCTGCACCCCCCATCCACAACTCTACAACCCACTCCCATCTCCACTTTGACCCCCCTGTCTGCACTAAAGATCACTGAGGAAGATGAAAATAGGTTCTTTCAGCATCAGAAGACCAGGAATGCTCCAGGACCTAATGGTATTTTCCTCTTCTAGCTGAGAGCCTGCGCTGACCAACTTACCCTCATCTTCACTTTAAAAAGTCTCTGGAGCTGTGTGAGGTTCCCTTCGGCTTCAAACACTCCACCCTCTTGCTGGTCCCCAAGAAACCCACCATAACAGGATCAAATGACTGACGTCTGTGGTCATTAAACCCTTTGAGCATCTGGTGTTCAAACATCTGAAGGACATCACAGGCCCCCTGCTGGACCTCCTACAGTTTGCTGACAGGTTGGCAGATGATTCAGTCAACTTGGGTCTACACTTCATCCTGCACCACCTCAACCACCCAGGGACGTGCTCCGGGATCCTGTTCCTAGACTTCAGCTTGTCCTTTAACACCATCAAACCAGATATCCTCCACCTGAAGCTCACCCAGCTCAAAGTGCCAGCCTCCACCTGCCAGTGGATCACCAACTTCCTGACTGACCGGCAGTAGAAGGTGAGGCTTTGGACCGGAGATGGTCCTCACACATAGACCGTGTTCTGAAGAAGGTCCAGCAGAGACTGAACTTCCTGAAGCAACTCTAAACGTACAAACTTTCACAGGAACTGCTGGTCATCTTCTACACTGCCATAATTCCGTTTCTCCTGTGTTTGTCCATCACTTTGTGTTTTATCTTATCCATGAAGCAGGACAGGTCCAGACTGCAATAAATAATCAGGTCTGCAGAGAAGATCATCCAGGCTGACCTTCCCTCTGTCCAGGACTTGTACAGGTCTAAAGTCAGGAAAAGGGCAGCAGACCCCACACATCCTGGACATATCCTGGTCTTTTCCCTTAGGTCAGCGATACAGAGCGCTGTTTGTAAAAACCAGCTGCCACAGAGACCGTTTCCTCCCCCAGGATGTCTCTCTGCTGAACACAATGAACACCTTATAGCCTGAGCCGTCAGCTACTCCACTGTGAAACAAAATAAGCAAATTTACACTACCACAACCTGTCTTTCGTCTTTTCTTTACATTTAAAAAATGGCTGTACGTTCACTTATAGGTACATAGTGCTCCTTTTATGCTTATTTTTTTAAATTTTCTCTATATTTATTCCTAATAAATGTACTCTGTGAACGCTTGAAACCGAATTCAAATACTTTGTGCTCAAAATCTTGGCCAATAAAGCTAATTCTGATTCTGAATAAACAGAGGAATTTGTTCTCCTTTGTTAGGATTAGACAAATATGTTAATTATTTCTCACAACTAACACGCGAATCCAATCATGCTTATTTTTTTCACTAATAGGGGGGTAAAACCTCTGCAAGTCAAAGAAACTTGTTTTGTTTGTTTTTTAGAAAAGAACAAAAACAACACAGTAAAGAACATTTAATGGACACTGAACTGTTATCAGCCTTTTTCTCAAAAAGGAAACAGGTTTGGTAAGAGAACCGACTTTGAAGAATGGTGTAACCACCTGTAAACCTGCAGTTCATGACAGAGGTATTTTGTTCAGAATATATAAAATAATACTCTTCGATAGAAACTTAGTATTTATGGCTTGATATGTAAGAAGAACTTAATTTAATTCCTGATTTACCAAGGAACCAGTCAAGAAACTCTAGTATTCCAGAAATCTGATCTTTTGGTCCTGTAGTCTGAACTGAGATTCCAGACAGACCAGCGGATCAGGTGCATTGCTGTCCCCTACAGGTTACTAGTACAAAACTAACACCATTCCCCTGTTAAAATTACAAACTTGACCCAAAGTTAACTCCCAATTCAGAACTTTATTTGCATTTAATCCAGTAGGGAGCACTAATTTACACCTCTGGTCTCTGTTTTTAATTCTTTGGGTTGGTTTCCTTGTAGTCCAGTTTTAGTTTTGGAGCAACACTATGTTTCAGTTGAGTTGTGTTTTCTCTAATTCTGGTCTCTACATTTTGATATCACTGTGCTAGGTCTCACAAAAATCATTAAGGTTATACTGTTCTTTATTCCCTCAGATCTGGCTCATGTCTGCTACCACTTCCGGGGTTGTTCCAGATCATGTTCTCATAACTAAAGACATGAAGTCCATTGTCCACAAGACATCAAACACTATAAAAATAACAGAGGAACACAAGGAACAAGACTACATGACTGACACAAAAGAGGAACCAGAACCTCAACCATTCAAAGAAGAACAGGTTGAACTGTTTATCTTTAAGGATGAAAGGCAACTTTTAGTGAATCAACAGGCCAATGCCTTTATGGTGACTTCTGCTAATGAGGAAATATTCAACAATGGACCAGATATGCAGCAGATGGAGATAAAGGAGGAACCAGAACCTGTACAGATTAAAGAGGAACAGGGGGAACCAGAACCTGCACAGATTAAAGAGGAGCAGGATGAACTCTGCAGTAATCAGGATGAAGAGCAGCTTGTAGTGAAGCAGGAGACTGACAGCTTTAAAGTGACTCCTACTTATGAGCAAAAAGACAACAGTGAACCAGAACCAAACCAGAATCAATTACTCTCTGCAAACTGCCCTGAAGATGAGAACCAACGTCAACAAGAAGGCATTCAGAAACACTCAGAATCAAGTGAGGATAAAGATCTGGAGCCAGAGAAGGACACCAGAAACCATAGGCACACTTTGGAACCAAAAATACATAAAAAAGATTTGCCCTGCTGTGATGTTTGTGGTAAATGCTTAACAACCCGTCAGCACTTGAGTTTGCACATGAGAATTCACACAGGGGAGAAGCCGTATTCTTGTAAAACGTGTGGTAAATCTTTTAGAAACAGCAGTAATTTGATTCGACATGAAAGAACTCACACAGGAGAGAAGCCGTTTTGTTGTGAAGTGTGTGGTAAGTCTTTCAGATATGGTGGACATTTGACTATTCACAATAGAACACACACAGGGGAAAAGCCATATCATTGTAAACTATGTGGGAAATCTTTTAGTGACTGGACAAGTGTGGCCAGACATAAGAGAACTCACACCGACAAGAAGCCATATTCTTGTGAGGTGTGTGAAAAATCTTTCAAAGAGCGAAACGAGTTGGCTCGTCACCTTAAAACTCACACAGGTGAGAAGCCTTTCTCATGTTTGACATGTGGAAAAGGTTTCATTAGGAAATCTGCTTTAACTATGCACATGAGAACTCACACAGGAGAGAAACCGTATCCTTGTGAACTGTGCGATAAATCTTTTAGAGACCATAGCAATTTAGCTCGTCACATAAGAACTCACATGGGTAAAAAGCTGTATCCTTGTGATTTGTGTGATAAATCATTTAGAGACCGTGGTAATTTGGTTCGTCACATAAGGACTCATATGAGTGACAGGCATCCTTGTGGATTCTGTGATAAATCTTTCAGACAGGGTAGTAATTTAGTTCGTCACCTTAGAACCCACACAGGTGAGAAACCTTTCTCATGTCTAAGTTGTGGGAAAGGTTTTCCCAGGCAGTCTGCATTGAATGTGCACATGAGAGCTCATACAGGTGAGAAGCCATATCCTTGTGACCTGTGCCAAAAATCTTTTAGAGACAATAGCAACTTGGCTCGTCACCTCAGAACTCACACAGGTGAGAGACCATATTTTTGTCAACTATGTGGTAAGTCCTTCCAACACTCCTATTATTTAACCAATCACATGAGAACTCACTCAGGGGAGAAGCCATATCCTTGTAAATTGTGTGATAAATTTTTCATGCAGCGTAGCGATTTGGCTCGTCACCTTAGAACTCACACAGGTGAAAAGCCTTATTCTTGTGAACTGTGTGATAAATCGTTTAGACAAAGTAGTACTCTGACCCGTCACCTTAGAACTCACACTGGTGAGAAGCCTCACTCATGTTGATTGTGGAAAAGTTTTTGGTAATCAAGCTGTAGATGATGACTCACACAGGTGAGAACCCTTGTTAGATTACTGAAAATGAAACGTGGGCATGTGCCAAGGGGCTGATGGCCAATAGGTGCCCGTCTATTTGAACTCTGACACTAGTTTTTTTTTTTCCTAATGTGCATTATTTTTTATATAAGTCATGTTTTATGTTCATGTTATTTCTCTATCAACTTCAACATTTAATGTAAATAAATAGAACAAGTCTTTCATTGACTGAAGACTAGTTCTTAACATTTATAGACTTTAAAAAAAAAAATCGTTATTGTATAGTTCATAGTTTCCAAAATGTGCTCCTATGCCTAGTCACAGCTTTGATGGGTGTGATGGTGAGCTTTGTTAAATTTCTGCATCCAAATGTTATTCAGGACAGGAAGCTGAGGCTTAGGGTTGATGAGTGAGGGATGCAGCAGCCAGTTTATGGCTCAACTGTCCCATCCCTGACCGATCAGATAGTTTGTTCTTGTTCTTTAGCGGACCATGGCTGGTAAGGACCAGATTGAGGGTCCTTCAGCCTGAAAGTGACTTGACACAGTGGGATTCTTACTAAGTACCATGTTGGTTCTGTTGGCGAAACCGTACAACTTAAATGCCATTAATATTTTTCACAGTTATACTGGAATTGTTACACTTGAAATGTTTCCATAAGAATATTATTAAAACATATAAGGAAGGTGTGTATTTTGAGTAGTGAGGAAAGTGGCGCATGAAATCCCAGGTATGGTGGGTGAACTTCCAACTGCAGGGAGGATAGGATGATCGTGGTCAGGGTCATCAATTTGTACAGCAGGGTGCTGTTCTCCTGTAACAGTAGCAGGGTTCTTGCACTGTCTGGTAAGGATGAAAATCTCTGATGGTTGTTTTCACTGTTTTCAAGGTCTGTGTTAAAGAAAACGAGTATGGACAATATCCGTATTTCCAGACTTATTTCATATGCCACTGTTTAAATGTTGTGTTCTTTCCTTGTCTCTGTATTATTGCATACTTTGTGTCCTGTCTTCCTTTTGTTTTCCTCTCGTCCTTCTCATCTTCCTCCCTTCTTGCTTCTTTTTCTATATATCTTCCCTTCTTTCCTGTTCTCCTCCCTTCTGTCCATCCTTCCTTCGATTCTTTCTTGATTAGGTCTTTTCCTCTGTCATTTCATCTTTAATTCCTTATGTCCTTCCTCCTTTGTGTACCTCCAAATGCCACTTCTTTCCTTCCTTCCCTTTGCTTCAGCTTCTTTCCTTCATTGTGGCTTCACATCCTGCCTGTTCTCTTCCCTTCTCTCATCCTTTTTTCTGTTTTTGCTTAATTGTATCCTTTTCTCTGTCAACTCATCCTTTAGTTGCCTCTTTAATTCCTTGTGTCCTTCCTTTCTGGAGTGAGCCAGGCTGTAACAAGTTTAGCAACATGATTATGGATAGAAGTTATTATTAGATTGACAAATGTAATTAGAAAAAATATCAATATAAAATTAAAATTATTTTAAAATATTTGATGTCCTTACATTTATGTGATTTGTTTTTTATATTTTTCATTTTTAACAGTTTTATGTAATATTAAGCGGCTTTTAATCCAATATTTGCATTGCATTAATAAGGTTCCATTGTTGGATGTGAAATGCAATTAAATTCAAATTACACAGTATATTTAGACAAAAAAAAAAACATGTTTAAAACATTTTTCTATGTGAGGAACAGAGCAGGATTCAAAACAAAATAAAAAGCATCTGCAGAAAAACATATGCTTGTAGTTGGAGGCGGAAAGTAAGAGGCAGCCACTGTTTCTGGTGTAAATCTCCATGTGACGCACCCGGCAGACGTAAACATGGTGCTGTGGAAGGGAAGAAATGTTGATTCCCAAATGGCACAAAATCCCAGTTTAAGACCACCTTAGGTGAGGAATTGTTCTTGATGTGTGGAAAAAATATTGGGAGTTGTTATTGTAATGTTGGCCCGTTCAGAAACAGTACATCTATGGGAATAATTATTAGTAATGGCAAGCCGAAGCATCAACATGCTTCACTTTCTCTACTGTATGGAGGTAAATTTGTCTCAATATTATTCAATCAAACAAAAAACTAATCTCAATCAAAAAATATTAAGTTGTGATCAAAACTTTCAGAGTTGTAATAATCTTTTTTGTCTCTATTGAGACAAAATTTACCTCCATACTACTGCGCCTTCAAGTGGACAATAAAAGTAAAACAGGCAGAGTCATTTTAACATTTGACATGAATTTCTTGTGTAAAACTTTAAATTGAATGAATGAATAATGGTGTTTGTGATGCCAATTAATTCTAAATATGGTCTCAATATGAACTTAATCTGTCTTTATGGTGGAATGGTTGGATGAAAAGGAAAGTGGGAACAAATATGGGAGAGAGTTGTGATGTGATTTACTTATGTTACTTGTGGTTATAATGCTTATAATAAAGATCTTTATTTAACCCGGTAAAGGCTCCTTGAGATTAAAACTTTTTTTTTTCCAAGAAAGACTTATAAAGCTATATTCCCCAACTAGGATTCAAACCTGGGCAATGTGTACATAACCTCAATACGCGCGTCATGTAAAATCTGCCTAAATTACTTGACACACACACTTCAAAGCATCAAGATACTGGACACATCACTAATAATTACTACGTCCTGCAGCTGTCCAGGTCAGGCTGACATACAGTACAGAGTGCCAGAAGAAACATTTACGAAAGCCACAAGATGAGAGTGGATTGGTTGGAATTCTCACATTCCCACCAATGATATGACTTTCTATATATGCGCCCTTATTGGCATCAAATATCGGGATTCTTTGGACTTTGGTGATGATGTATTCAGTGTTGTATTTCAGTAAACCCAATTTACATATACCTGTAAATGAGTTATACTGAAGCATATCTTTATCTTTATAACTATTAATAAAACTTCAAGTGAAAATCTGTATTTGGAATAGTCAGGAAAGTCGCTTCATTTTGTGTGTGTTTGAGATGTATGTATTGAGCCATACATGTCTATATCTGCATCTCAACTGGCCTTTCCTGGACATCTGTAGGAGTATCATCAATCTGTACCGCAGGGTGTTGCTCTTTTCTGATAGCATTAGCAGGGTTGCTATACAGTCTGAAGAAAACTGGAAAACTCTGCAATTTGATTTCACTATTTTCGAGCTCTGCACAACAGTGGAATAAGAAGAGATTGCAAGACGATGTCTGACCACTGTAAATGGTAAATGGACTGAACTTATATAGCGCTTTTCCAGTCATACAGACCGCTCAAAGCGCTTTACACTAGAGCCACATTCACCCAATCGCACTCACTAACGCTCACACATTCATACACCGATACGCAGATCGGTAGGCAACTTAAGGTGCCTTGCCCAGGGGCACATCGACATATGGCAGGAGGAAGCTGGAATCAAACCCACAACCTTCTGATTGCAAGACGACTACTCTTCCTACTGAGCCACAGTCGCCTCTATCTCAGTGTCTTGTTCTACTCTCAATCTGTAAATATTTTCTTCTGCCCTTTTTTCCTTGTGTCTTCTCTCCCTAACATGCTTTCAAATTTATTCATAAATAAATAAATATTCATCCATATTGTAAATATATATAACTCTATATATATACAGTATGTATGTGATATATATATATATATATTATATTATATATATATATATATATATATATATATATATATATATATAGATATAGATATATATATATATATATATATATATATATATATATATATAGATATAGATATATATAGATTATAGAGATATAGATATATATAAATATAGAGATATAGATATATCTATAGATATATATATCGATATATACAGGGGTTGGACAATGAAACTGAAACACCTGTCATTTTAGTGTGGGAGGTTTCATGGCTAAATTGGACCAGCCTGGTAGCCAGTCTTCATTGATTGCACATTGCACCAGTAAGAGCAGAGTGTGAAGGTTCAATTAGCAGGGTAAGAAAACAGTTTTGCTCAAAATATTGAAATGCACACAACATTATGGGTGACATACCAGAGTTCAAAAGAGGACAAATTGCTGGTGCACGTCTTGCTGGCGCATCTGTGACCAAGACAGCAAGTCTTTGTGATGTATCAAGAGCCACGGTATCCAGGGTAATGTCAGCATACCACCAAGAAGGAGGAACCACATCCAACAGGATTAACTGTGGACGCAAGAGGAAGCTGTCTGAAAGGGATGTTCGGGTGCTAACCCGGATTGTATCCAAAAAACATAAAACAACGGCTGCCCAAATCACGGCAGAATTAAATGTGCACCTCAACTCTCCTGTTTCCACCAGAACTGTCCGTCGGGAGCTCCACAGGCTCAATATACACGGCCGGGCTGCTATAGCCAAACCTTTGGTCACTCATGCCAATGCCAAACGTCGGTTTCAATGGTGCAAGGAGCGCAAATCTTGGGCTGTGGACAATGTGAAACATGTATTGTTCTCTGATGAGTCCACCTTTACTGTTTTCCCCACATCCGGGAGAGTTACGGTGTGGAGAAGCCCCAAAGAAGCGTACCACCCAGACTGTTGCATGCCCAGAGTGAAGCATGGGGGTGGATCAGTGATGGTTTGGGCTGCCATATCATGGCATTCCCTTGGCCCAATACTTGTGCTGGATGGGCTTGTCACTGCCAAGGACTACCGAACCATTCTTGAGGACCATGTGCATCCAATGGTTCAAACATTGTATCCTGAAGGCGGTGCCGTGTATCAGGATGACAATGCACCAATCACACAGCAAGACTGGTGAAAGATTGGTTTGATGAACATGAAAGTGAAGTTGAACATCTCCCATGGCCTGCACAGTCACCAGATATAAATATTATTGAGCCACTTTGGGGTGTTTTGGAGGAGTGAGTCAGGAAACGTTTTCCTCCACCAGTATCACGTAGTGACCTGGCCACTATCCTGCAAGAAGAATGGCTTAAAATCCCTCTGACCACTGTGCAGGACTTGTATATGTCATTCCCAAGACGAATTGATGCTGTATTGGCCGCAAAAGGAGGCCCTACACCATACTAATAAATTATTGTGGTCTAAAACCAGGTGTTTCAGTTTCATTGTCCAACCCCTGTATATCTATATATATAGATATAGATATATATATATATCTATATCTATATATAGATATAGATATATCTATCTATCTATATATATATAGATAGATATATCTAAATATAGATATATATATATCTATATTTAGATATATATATGACTGTTATGCAATAGTATAAACGTTATGATTGTAATATTCATTTTGGTATTTTCATTTATTTATCTGTTTAGAACTGATATCCCTTTAAATAAATTTTTTTATTTAACAGTTTTCTAAGAGACTTTAATTCTAAAATATAACATTAAAGATTTACTTGCTTGTTCTACAATCGCTTATCAATACCGATTGAGTTAGATTTTTAGTATTTTTTAGACACTAAAATCAGCAAAATACGACGTACAGAAAACATACTTGTACGTCTGGGACTGGAGCCAAAACATAATAAAAGGGATATGGAAAAAGACGAATGTTTGTAGCTGGAGGAGGCTAAAATCTCCGCCTGGCTACATCCGGCGGAAGTAAACAACAAGGCGCTAGCAGCGTTAGCTTCCAGATTTTCTTCTGTTTATCGTCGTTTAAAAGACGGTTTTTGCTGTGTGAGCTGAATATTTCAGAGTCTGCAGTAACAATATCTTCGGTTCATCATCTGAGAGAATTCATCAGAGAGCGACTAACTGCTGCTGCTGGAGAAATATTCAGAAACATCCATTAGGAGGAAGAGATCGATCATCAGCTCAGACTGCTGGATATCAGCTGGAAAACCAGATCAGCTCAGAACCTACAGGTATGTTACCTGCGCTGTTGTTGTCAGAAAGGTCATATTTAGCACTTACTAAACATCCTTTGTATAGGTAAATTATACAATTTGACCCCAGTTATTTCTACAGTGGACCTCGTTTGAAATGCTGCAGTAATAAAGTGTAAATAGCTGTCACAAAATTTGAGTATATCTTTCAACCAAACTTGTGTGTGTAAGCAATATATAATCTAGTAGTTTGTTTTAATATTGTAGTTCGTTTTATATTGCACATATTATGGTTATTAACATTATTTATTTATATTTTCCTTAAGTTGGTGTTCAATGTGTTAAATAACTTAAATGACTATCTAATTTGTAAACAAAAGGCCTTTGACGTATTCTGAAGCATCAGCAAAACTGGAAGGAAGTTTAATTGATGAACTGATGGTAAAATGTCAGTTTGAGCAGGAATTGGAGAGAAGAAACTAACTCGGCTCAGAGCTAAGCGAGTCACAAAGGAGTGAACAGCAAACTGGATTAAAAGGATACATTCAACTGAGTTATGTTCCTGTTTTGTCTCTTGTGTAGTGAATGTAATTTAAAAAATATTTTTGTTTCCTCTGATTTTCTGCTTCAGCGTCTCTCCCAAGCGCTGATAATATATGCAGCCTACCTTTAAAAGCCGTTTTCTCCGTTTTAGCGGCAACAACAGCCTGAGAGACACCTGTTGGCCTCCAAACTAACTGAGAAGCTTGCCCTCCGAGGACAGGAAGCAACCAGTTTCCTTGTAGACAAAAGGACAAAAAGGACTTCACACAGAGAAAACTGGACATTTATTGGACACTGCACTGCTATCAGCTCTTTCTCTGAGGAAGAAAAACAAGTTTAAGGTAAGAGAACCATGTTTGATGCTGAAAACTTGCTAGTTGCAGTAATAACCCACTCATCTGCAGCAACACATCTGTATGTCATAGCCCATGTCATAGCCCATAGCTGTTTTTAATTCGATATTTTTCCAAATTTTGGAGGTTAAAATAAGAACTGGATGAAGTGGAGAACCATTTTATATCTAAACATTATCCAGTTCTTAGTGGGTGTAGCCAGAGGACATAGCAGAGAGAGGAAAATTGGTCAGTATAATTGCCTTTCCACTTCATGAACCTTTTCAAGAACCAGGGTAGTTTTATTGGGTAGTATATCTTCGCCCTGCGGTCCCAGTGCAGGAACCAAGACCAAATCAGACAAAAGCAGGTAGAAATTAACCCACATAATCAGCCCTTCTAGGATGGTAAGACTTTTTGGTTGAACCCTGAATGAAAGGTGGAGCTTTGTGGTGGCAGGATGCTGAACATTCCTTACTGGGTACATTTCTTTCAGTCATCTCCCTGTTAACACTCCTCCGATGGTCATATTTTCTGTTAATTTAAAATTTTACAACAGGGTATTTACACAGCCACTCCTGCCGAATATCAGTGTTTTACAAAATGTGCATTCAAGTACATTAATAAAATCCTACAAATGTTTGATTAAAGGAAGCGCAGATGCCTGCTTTCAGCTTCGCCATGGAGATGCAGAAAAGATTTTAACGGGTAAAATATTTTTCAGCATTTATGATCTGAGATACAGATAAAAGTAGGGGTGCACTGATAGATTAGCCGGCCGATTGATCGGCCCCGATCTTATTAATTTTGGGTGATCGGCGATCGGCCGATACTTACATGTGAAACCGATCTTATCCGCCAATCTTATCTACCTCCAAGAAGGTCTGAAAAGCAGCCACGGTCTCCTTTTTGCTCTGCCGTGAGAGAGGGCTGACTGAAAGACCTGCCCACCAGGTCATGTCTGCGAATAAAGTTCATGGCATTGGACGACCAGCCATTTTCAGCCATTTTGGACCGAAGTTTCAGAAATTTGATGCAGCACTTGAGCCAATGATATAATGTGCCGAGTCGGATATACTTTTCAGACGCCGCATTACTGGAGTTGTTTGACCAAGTTTTAAGACACGCCCGCAGCCTGCTAGAAGACGATGCAAAGACACTCAGCTTGACAACAGACACTTGTTCTTCGGATGTAAGTTTAATCTCCCTGTTGTCTTCCTGTGCAGTGGGTAGGCGAACAATTCGAATGTCATCAAGTACTTTTACACTGCAAAGAAATGTCAGGGTCTCACACTGCTTCCAATTTATCAGCAGAGTTTAAGACGATGTTGGGTCAGTGGGAAATCGATCATGCAAGAGTTCACGTTGTTTTACGGAACAACACACATAAAATGGCCAAAGCACTGGATGATGCCAACTTGAAAAGTTTGCCCTGCCTAGCGAACAACCCGTTGTCAATGAGGGACAGCTAGCGCAGCATCACAGATATTGTGGGAAGAGAAAGGTGAATAGTAGGACATTTTAAGCATTTGGCGCTTACCTATTCCCAAATCTACAACATACAGACTCAGTTAGGTCAGCCCAGGAAGCGACTGCAGCAAGACGTTTCAACGAGGTGGAACAGCACGGCCTACATGTTGCAGTCACTGTTGGAGCAGAGACTTGCTATTGGCGTGTATGCTGCTGTGCACGAGTTACCAGCCACACTCGCCGCACACCAGTGGGAGCAAATGGAGTATGTGCTAACTATCCTCACACCTTTTGAGGAACTCGCAAAGGAGATCTGCTCATCAACAGCTACAGCAGCAGATGTCATCCCAGCCGTCACCGCACTCAAACGGCTTTTGGAAAGGCAAGCGAACACAGACCGTGGTGTGGGGACAGCCAAAGCCACACTGTTGGAGGCTGTTGTGAGAAGATTCAACAACATTGAGCATGAGCCTCTGTACAGCTTGGCCACTATTCTTGATCCAAGGCAAGTAACTATGAACATTGTATTTTCTAGACATAATTACTATTAGCCTTCTACTATATTTTAAAAACCTAATTAAAAATGAAAATTGCTTTATTGGATTGTGTTTCTTTATTCACATGCAAGTCATAAAAATTATGAAACACAATGATTGACCCATTTTTCTTTGTTTATGCAAAACAAGGTACAAGAATCGCCACTTCTCAGCAGAGGTGAAGGATGAAGTGAAACTGCTTCTTTTGGCCAAACATGCAGAGGGGGAGACCAGATGCACACCCGTGGATGAGAAACCTGTTGCAGGAACATCCCCTGAACTGGGACCTCCTGACATAGATCCACCTGCAGCCAAAATGTGTAGTCCACTGTTTGCAGTACACAATAAAATCCTGAAGGAGAACTTTAATAAGGAACAACAGCTGGCCAGCCATGAAGGTACATAACTACCTATCTGAGGTTCCCATCGACAGAAGCCAGGACCCATTGGGTTGCTGGAGGCTCAATAAAAATCGTTTCCCTGATCTTGTTCTTCTAGCCCGAGCCTATCTCTCTGCCCCATGCACAAGCATTTAAAGCGAGTGCCTGTTTAGCTTGGCTGGACATGTAATAGATGAGAAAAGAAGTCGTCTATCTGGTGAAAAAGCAGAAATGCTTTTGTTCATCAAGAAAAACCTGCCACTAATGTACCAGTGACTGCAATACGCCTGTGAGAATAACTTACATGTCCCAGTGTTAATTCTTATTATTACATTTTGACTTTTGAAAATGTTACACAGCAAAACTGCTGCATTTGGGCATTTCATTTTTGCACTACAAGGAAACCGGAAACTTAGGACATTTTTAAATTGTTTTGTTAGTTTGTCCTCAACTGACCTCAAACGTTATGATGTTGTAAAGGCAAAATACTGTTGTGCACTTTATTCTGTTTCACAGGTATTGTTCAATGGTTTTCAAAATAAAAATGGAGCATTGAAGGTGTGTTGTGACCTTGTAATACTTGACAGTGTCAGTTATTTAAAGAAAATATCGTTATTGGCCAGAATTGGAATCGGCAGGTCAGCCTTTTTAAAGCTCGGTGATCGGCTAGAAATCTGCAATCGGTGCACCCCTAGATAAAAGTAATCACATTCACATTGATCATTCACCGATCTTATAGTTTGATTGGAGCACACGCGTAACTGCAGAGGCCTTGAGTCGTACAGCAGTCCAAACCTTTAGCAGCATAGCTGCAGAGATAGCTCAGGATAACCTAAGCCACTGTATCTATAAGCTTTATTAAAAAGAAAGTTTAAACCTAGTCTTAAAAGTAGACAGGGGTATCTGTCTTAGGGATAAAATCCATCTCGTGGTTCCACCACGAGGGAACCCTGATAAGTAATGCCTCTTTTACACCATCGCGGTTCTGAGCCCGTCCTGGTTCCTGAATGTGATTTTTGAACCGGTTTTCATAGACAAAAAGAGGTTCCAGAGAGCTAACTCTGGTTTAACTCTGGCACCGCAGAATACTTGGTCCTTCTGTGTGACCCGTATGTCACCTGTGGGCGGGCTAAAGCTGCAGACAATAGAAGCAACGAGTACAGTGGCAAAGACGAAGAACATACCTCATAAACATTTATGTTTGCAAAACTCACACTAAACACGCATTTTATTGCTGCTCATTTTTGTTACACCAGCGGATACTGAACATATGCAAATAAAAACATTGTTTTTGCACTGAGTCACCATCTCGTTTTCCGTATTAACTGTAGTCTATGGATGCTCTCATTTTGCCTTAAAAAAGAAACATTGTGCGCAGCTCGGCAAGCTCTACTGTCTCACTACAACGCTTTCCCAACGTGCTGTGTAATGAATCCTGCTCGGTTCTAAAAACTGGTGGAAACGTGCGTCGGTGCTCAACAAACACCGAAGTTCGAAGGCAAGAGAGGAACGAGAGTTCTTTCTGTAGACGAAAGATGCTAAAAAAATATCTCCCTTCCATTCTACTTTTAGAAAATTTAGGGTTCTTTTTGAAAGATATGGAACAATCAGATGTTTAAGAGCCAATGAAGAAAAGTGGAAGCTGGAAATATATGACTTCAATATAAACATGATTAGTCTACTGTAGCATAATGGGACCCACAAGATGTGACATTATTAACCTTTTTAGCCAATGCACAGTGCAAGCAGAAGCTAGGCAGATTTTTAACTACGTCACTGATGAATCAGCTTCTTCTGAGTCTTCAGGCTCTGCTCTTCACGGAGGACATGATGACAACAGGATATTCAACAATATCCTGAGTCCGGTTGTGCAGTCCAGCTCCTTGGAATATTAATAATAAATAATATATGTAACATCAAGATCTAACAGGACAAGTTAAGACAAACACTTTTTAATCTAAGGACACGATAATATTGGAAATCAAATCATAATTTTCTTTTTTATTTGCAGTGTGAACATGTTCTGTCCCCTAGAAGGTTCCTTCAAGGATGTGGTTGATGAATAAAATGTCAATAATTTAGGTGTTTATAAACCTCTTAAAACTCTACCATTTTTTTGCAGTTTCCTATTGAAGTAAATAAAATGTCCTAAATGGTTCAATGTGAGTAAAGTTCAAACTACAATCCTTCAACATGGTCTAGACTAGTTTTGTTATTGTGTTCAACCCAAGTCACTCAACAATAATGACATGGAGGGTATATTTATATATTTTTACTTATTTCTGATGCTTCCCCTGTGAATGCCTCACCTGCTTCTGCAGATCTTTGCTCTAGGAGGACTCTCCTCTACCAGACTAGTTGAGCATTTGGTTTATAACAGGTTTTCTCTGCGGCTGCGGTTTAACATATAGACACAACTTACAGGAATAGATGTTCTTCTGCTTCATTAACCCAGAGCTTTGTTTTGGAGCTGCATGGTTTTCCATCTGGCTGTCTCTCACTCAGCCGTTGACCTGAAGCAGAGATGAACCACTCCTTGTATCAGATCCTGGTTTGGACTGGATCTAACATGCAAGTTGTTGGTCTAGATGAAGCAAAAATTTCTGACAACTCAGAGCTTTTGAGTCTTTTGAGTAATCTCCCCAGTTACTCCACCAGCTATTTGTTTAAAGGGCCCAGAAACCCTTGAGCTTGATAGGTATTACGGTAAGCAAGGGTCCATTTACGCTTGGGATGGGAAGTATTACCTAGAATTACCTGGTTTCATCTGATCGTCGTACCCTGCTCCCACCGGATGCAGCAGTTATCCTGGGGCTCTGCTCGCACTGATTCAGAATCTCTGTAACTGAGCTAGGTACCTTTTAGAGTTGTGGATGTCACCCACAGCGGTATTTTTTGTAATCTAGGCTAAGAAAAGCACTAAAAACCTTCTCATCTGATGCAAAGATACAAGATCCTAACTTGACTTCTCATCGAAGAGTCACCAAATCATTGAGCATTTTCTAACTAATTCCATTTTGAAATGCTGAAACCTAACTGCTTAAGTAGAATGAACCTGGTCCTCTCTTGTTTCTTGAGAGGTGAAAGTCCAGTTGCCTTATACTGAAGCACTGGTATGTCATGTCCTGGGGAATTTACAGTGGCACATTTTATAATGCCTAATGTGAATTTTTAGCAGTAAAAGTACACAGCTCATAGATGATTGTGACAAACTAATTACATGCAGATTAAAAAAAAGAAAAAAGACTGATGCATAGAAATACCTCTTATCCTCATTTAGTCCATATTCAGTTAGATGCTTATGCTTCTGGTTTGAGCAGACTGAGAGCGATTGGATCTTTTGTTATTATTAAACTTTTATTTCACCAGGCAAAACATTAAGAACAATTCATTATTAACAATGTTAGCCTGAAGCCCGACATATATTCCCTCCCCGGGCTTATAGGTCCTAGTCCTCTCTCATTATACTTCAATCCATCCCAGTACAAATATTCCATGTTTGACTAAGTTGTACCCCTGAATATCAGTTGTGTGAGAACAAACTAAGGATCCAGGGCTGTAAAGTGTGACAAACAAGTCGCACGTGCTATGAAAAAAACTGTCTGTACGATAAATAATTTTAATACGTAGCACTCGTGCAACAGCTTTGCAAGCTGCTATGGTTTTTCTCTACAATACGGAGGATGCAACAGGTGAAGCCAGCCACGTCACTGTATGTAGCCTATTGGGATAACAAAGTGTTACCTTATTAATGTAATTAGCCTTATATCATATAACATTTCCTGCGTGGTCGTCACCAGTCCATTGGTAGAAGTGTGCACATGCGCTTTAGAGAATCTGGTGGAATTTGGAAGTGGGATTTCCATGCTGGACAAATAGAGCGATATTTTAAACCTTTAACCGATAACTCAAGCCAAGGTATGTCTGAGAAGAAGGGAATAGTTTATACATATAACACGAAGCGGGAAAAGGAGTTTCCGTGGCCCATTTACAAGGCTAAGGTGCAACGTTTCTTCTGTCAGTACTGTATAGAAGTGCCGAAAAAGATCAAAACAGACAACTCTTACGTTGTGGTAAACACACAGCGCTCCAGTGTTCCTCTGTTTAATACAGCTTTAATCATTCGATCTTCACTAACAATCATAAGATCTCCATTTCATTTATCTTTCCGATTACAGATCGAGTTCTGCAGTTTAAGGATGTTCAGTTAATTAACCCATTGGGAAGAATTCTCTAAAGTCTTTCTAATAGATACAATTTCCTCTGTAAATTATCTGACGTCTTCATTAGTTGGAGCTAAAGAATCACATAACTTATCAGAGCTATGGTTGTGTTGTTTGCTTACTCTCAAACTTAGCGCGTGCATGAATGTCCAGCTCGCAAACACTAACCACGGAGAACATCAACGTGATACAAGCGGGGAAAATAGAACGCATTTCTCTTTTCATCTTTTGGGGAGGATTGGTGTGAATATAAAATAGAGCTTCACACAACTCTGCTCCATATCTGCAGCACCCAGAAGCCCATGATGCCTACAAGCTTTCTTAATTTCTCATGATTTAGTTTTAAAACAATTTGTATACATTCTCCTAAAAAATGTAATTTCAAAAATTTCTAATTGGGCTGCACGGTGGTGCAAGAAGGTCCTTGGTTCGACTCCCAGCCGGGGGCTTTCTACATGGAGTTTGCATGTTCTCCCTGTGCATGCATGGTTTCTCTTTGAGTACTCCTGGTTTCTCCCACAGTACAAAACATGACTGTTAGGTTAATTGGTCTCTCTAAATTGACCTTAGGTGTAAATGGGTGTGTGAATGGTTGTTTGTCCTGTATGTCTCTGTGTTGACCTGTCCGAGCTACCGCACCCTGCTGGGTGTCAGACGCCTCGGAGCTCCTCCGGTCCTTGGTCCCCATGAAGCAATCACTCACTCTATCTAATGACTCTTAAATGAACGACTCTCAACCAGTTTCTAACTTTTAGCTCCTTTAATCTAAATTGAGGCAGAGGAATGATTACAGAGATCAGCGCTGAGGCTCCCGTCTCGGACCGTTGCCGTCTGTTAGAGGATGACGAAGAGCCCCGATAGAAGGTCACATACAGTTTTATATCTGGCACTCCAATGCAATGGATGTGCTCTCCCTCAGTGATTATCAGTAGACTATGTGTCACCATTGTGGTGTCTATCTGTTAGATTGTGTAGTAGCGGGTGTCCATCCTTAATCTAAGTGTGCTGTAGCTTTCTAATCAACCCAGTTATACCAGCTGCTCCACTATCAACCCCAGTGCCCCAGCTTCAGGTCATTTTATGACAACCCTTGGGCCATTTATCCTTGTACTGTATGTCTATGAGCATTCTTATCCTATTGTAACAAAAGGGAAACATTAGAACTTATATTTTATTTCACTATTGTATAAATGGGAAAAACATCTATGAGTCATATTAATAAAGTTTATTATTAACAGCCCTGCGATGGAATGGCAACCTGTCCAGGGTGTACTCTGCCTCTCACCTGTACACCACTGGAGATAGGCACCATCTCCCCGGCACCCTGTATGGATGAAGCAGGTATAGAAAATGGATGGATAAGTTCTATATACAATGTTTTCCCAGATTAACATAATTACTTTTTAAGTTTAACATTGTTCTACTGTTCATTTCCTCAGGCCTTCCACAGCATAATGTCTGTTAATATTTGGCAGGTTCTGGATGATCTTCTCATAAATGAACAGAGGAACTGTTGTTGACCGCAAGATGCCAAGCTCCGTAGAAGTAAAAGAGGAACCAGAACCTATAGAGGTTAAAGAGGAACACGGGGAACTGGACACTGTACAGATTAAAGTGAAACAGGAAGATTTAGAACCTCCACAGATTAAACAGGAAAAGGAGGAACCACAACCTGTAAACATTAAAGAGGGTTGGAAGAAACTCTTCAGTCAGGATGAAGATCAGCTTGCAGTTAAGCAGGAGACTGTCAGCTTTATGGTGACTCCTACTTATGAGCAAAAAGATAACAGTGAACCAGAACCAAACAAGAACCAGTGTCTTCCTGCAAACCTGCCTGAAAGTAAAAAACAACATCAGCAAGGAAGCAACCAGAGTGACTCAGGATCAAGTAGGGAAAAAGATCTGCAGCCAGAGAAGAAGACCTTGTCCTCTTGTGACGTTTGTGGTAAATGCTTTTCTTCACATCAGCACTTGACTGTGCACATGAGAAGCCACACGGGCGAGAGGCCATATTCTTGTCAAGTGTGTGGTAAATCTTTCAGGTACAGTAGTCAATTGGCTAAAGACAAACGAAGGCACACAGGGGAAAAACCATATTACTGTAAACTATGTGGCAAATCCTTCAGTGACTGGACTAGTGTGGCCAGACATAAGAGAACCCACACAGATGAAAGGCCATATTTCTGTAAAGTGTGTGAAAAGTCTTTCAAAGACCGTAGTAATTTGGCTCGTCACCTAAAAACTCACACAGGTGAGAAGTCTTTTTCATGTCTGACCTGTGGAAAAGGTTTCATCAGGAAATCTTCTTTAACGATGCATATGAAAACTCACACAGGTGAGAAGCTGTATGGTTGTAAAATGTGTGACAAATCTTTCATACAAAGTAGTGATCTTGCTTGTCACCTCAGAACCCACACAGGTGAGAAGCCATATTTTTGTGAGTTGTGTAATAAATCCTTCAGAGACAGTAGTAATTTGGCTTGTCATGTAAGAACTCACATGGGTGAGAGACCATTTCCTTGTGAGTTGTGTGATAAATCTTTCAGACAGAGTAGTGATTTGGCTCGTCACCTTAGAACTCACACGGGTGAGAAACCTTATTCTTGTGAGTTGTGTGATAAATCTTTTGGACAAAGGAGTAATTTGGCGCGTCACCTTAGAATACACTCAGGTAACAACCCTTAATTCCATTTCATTCAGCTTATATAGGACCAGTTTACAGCAAATGTCATCTCAAGGTGCATTACAAGCAAAACTGATTTAAATACAGAAATGTATATTCAATTTAAATAGACAGATTAAAACAGTATTATATACAATCAAATTCAATCATAGTTTAAATACAAAGCAGTCAAACTTTGTTTATAAAGCCCCAATTGGTAATTTTTTTCTCAACAAAGTTCAGCCGACTATCTAGTGAATCCTTGTCTGCAGCAACACCTCGCACTGAGCAAGCATGTGGCGCCAATTAAAGGAAGTTCTGCCTTTTTAACAGGAAGAGACTTAAATCGACACCTAGCCATGTGTGAGTGGCCATGAGAAAGAGACGAGGTTAAACACAAAGACAGGCCGGGGTGTATGATCCATAGAGAGAGAACAGGACGTTATTGGCAATAGCTCATCTTATGGCCCCAGCCTATCACAGAAAGTGCCCGGTCTTCCTGTAATTGGCTGTTTTTGCTTCTATGTAAAGAAAAAAACTGAGAAGGGACGTAAAGTTAATGGCCGCAATTTTAAATTGAAGTTTACTGAAAACATAATAAATACCAGTGAAGTTAATGATATATGTTTGTTGTATAGCTCTATAACTTTGTAGAAATGATTAATGTGTTTTGTTGATATCTACCTGCTGCCACTCATCGTCCCAGTTCTGTGCCATTAAATCCGGTTTTAATTGCATTATTGACTCTTAACAAGTTAATCTGGTTGGTCTGGTCATTTTTGGGAAAAGAGCTAAACTGTTGCATTGTGTTAATAACGCCATTTGCTAGTTTGTAATTATTGGTACTGAGCGGATCTAAGTTAAAATCTCCACATATGAACATGGAAAACGTGCTCTCCATCTAGTCATTGAACATGTGTATGTTTAACCCAGTGTTCTGTATACAGAGGGACGTGACCCATCAAAACCTAAAACTGAATCATTGTTTTTCATTTGCTTAAATTTGCAGCTATTAAACAAGGCATCATTCATAAGCATAAAAACAAAACCTGTCATCCTTACAGTTACACAGCTGACATTTAATTGTGTAAATTGTATAAATACACACATTCATATGTGTGGGTATTTACCATTTTCTGATGGTTAAAGTGGATCACTGACAATTCCTCATCTGTTGTGAAGTTTGTGTCTGGGTCGATGTCTCTTCCTAAATCGTTTCAATTATGATCTGTGTACATAAACGATGTTGGCCCCAGATGATCCCGTAGATTTATCATTTGTGAGAATATATTATTTCCAGATGTGGTGTCTTCAGATGTGTCCATGTCTGTTGCAGTTGTAAATATTGTGTTCATTCCTTTTTCTGGAGCCGTAATACTGATAAC
Source organism: Crenichthys baileyi (assembly GCA_036173005.1). NCBI lineage: Eukaryota > Metazoa > Chordata > Actinopteri > Cyprinodontiformes > Goodeidae > Crenichthys > Crenichthys baileyi. The sequence continues at coordinate 11,858 of JAHHUM010002719.1, read as the reverse complement.
CATCAGTTTTGCCTAAATAAAAAGTTTGAGGTTGGATAGCCATGTGCTCTGGATATTTCCGTGTTTCCTCAGCTCTCTTGCTTTCTTGCCGATGTCAGAATTATGTTTTTCATAACTGTGGAAGAAGAAGAGTTTGCAAGACTATGTCTAACCACTTTCTAAATACCTTGTTCTTCTCTCCTTCCTTGAATATTTTCTGCTGTCCATTCTTCCTTGCATCTTCTCTCCCTAACTTGCTAATAGGCAGGTTACCTATTAATTAACAGTTTATCTAAAAAGAGTCTATTGATATTCTCAGAGTTAGATATGGCTCTCAAATTTATTCATAAATGAATATCCATCTATATTGTAAAAAATATATTGTTATAACCGTTATATAGCAATATAGATTTTATGATTGTAATTATCATTTTTAAGGTTTTATTTATCTGTTCAGAACTCCGTTATCTTAAATATTATTTAAAGTTCAAACGTTTCCAAGAGACTTTAATTCTAAAATATAAAATAAAGGATGTATTTGCTTGTTCTACAAGGCAATACCATTTGAGTTATATAAACAATTTTTAGACACTATCAGCAAAATACAATTTACAGAAAACATATTGGTGTGTTTGGAACTAGAACCAAAACACAATAAAGGGGATCTGGAGAAAACGATTGGTTGCAGCTGGAGGCGGAACTTAAAAGGTAGTCGCTGTTTTTGGTAATACTCTCCATCTGGATACATCTGGCGGAAGTAAATAAGCTGCTAGCAGCGTTAGCTTCCAGGTTTTCTTCTGTTTATCGTAGTTTAACAGACGTTTTTTGCTGTGTGAACTGAATATTTCAGAGTCTGCAGTAACAAACATCTTCGGTTCATCTCTGAGAGAATTGATCAGAGAGCGACTAACTGCTGCTGCTGGAGAAATATTCAGAAATATCGTCCATTAGGAGGAAGAGATCGATCATCAGCTCAGACTGCTGGATATCAGCTGGAAAACCAGATCAGCTCAGAACCTACAGGTATGTTACCTGTACGGTGGTCTGGTAAACTAACACTGGAATACAGAGAATATGATCAGGGAACTAGTTGATGCCGCGGAGGAAACAGGACGTGTCCGTCTTTTGTTAAAAGCCCGATGCTTTGCTTCGTTTTGCCTCTTTTTGTGTGTTTCATTTTATTTGTATTTGTTCAATTCAATTCAGTTTATTTATATAGCGCCAATTCACAACACATGTCATCTCAAGGCACTTCACAAAAGTCAGGTACATACAGGAGTTGGACAATGAAACTGAAACACCTGTCATTTTAGTGTGGGAGGTTTCTTGGCTAAATTGGCCCCCCTGGTAGTCAGTCTTCATTGATTGCAAATTGCCCAGTAAAGCGAGGGGTGAAGGGGTTCAATTGCAGGGTAAGAGCACAGTTTTTGCTCAAAAAATTGAAATGCACACAACATTTTGGGGGACATACCCAAATTCAAAAGGGGACAAATTGTTGGTGGACGCAAGAGGAAGCTGTCTGAAAAGGGATGTTCGGGTGCTAACCCGGTTTTACCAAAAAATAAAATACGGGCTGCCCCAAAACTGGCAGAATAAATGTTCACCTCAAAATTCCCGTTTCCACCAGAACTGTCCGTCGGGGAGCCCCCGGGTCAAAATCACGGCCGGGCTGCTATGGGGAAACCTGGGGAAATCATGCCAATGCCAAACACGGGTTTCAGTGGGGCAAGGAGTGCAAATCTTGGCTGTGGACAATGCGTAAAATGTATTTTTTCTCTGATGAATCCACCTTTACTGTTTTCCCCCCCTCCGGGAGAGTTACGGTGTGGAGAAGCCCCAAAGAAGCGTACCACCCAGACTGTTGCATGCCCAGAGTGAAGCAGGGGGGTGGATCAGTGATGGTTTTTGGGCTGCCATATCATGGCATTCCCTTGGCCCAATACTTGTGCTAGATGGGCACGTCACTGCCAAGGACTACCGAACCATTCTTGAGGACCATGTGCATCCAATGGTTAAAAACATTGTATCCTGAAGGCGGTGCCGGTGTATCAGGATGAACAATGCACCACTACAACACAAGCAAGAACTGGTGAAAGATTGGTTTGATGAACATGAAAGTGAAGTTGAACATCTCCATGGCCTGCACAGTCACCAGATCTAAATATTATGAGCCATTTTGGGGGTGTTTAGAGGAGCGAGTCAGGAAACGTTTTCCTCCACCAGTATCACGTAGTGACCTGGCCCTATCCTGCAAGAAGAATGGTTTAAAATCCTCTGACCACTGTGCAGGACTTGTATATGTTCATTCCCAAGACAAATTGACGCTGTATTGGCCGCAAAAGGAGGCCCTACGCCATACTAATAAATTATTGTGGTCTAAAACCAGGTGTTTCAGTTTCATTGTCCAACCCCTGTACATTCCAATTAGTCGTAACCATTGAACAGTGCAGTCAGATTCAGTTATTTATTCAAATTGGATAAAAAGTTTTTTTTATCTAAGGAAACCCAGCAGATTGCATCCAGTCAGTGACTTGCAGCATTCCCTCCTCCCGGATGAGCATGTAGAGACAGTGGACAGTCACTGGCGTTGACTTTGCAGCAATCCCTCATACTGAGCATGCATGTAGCGACAGTGGAGGAAAAACTCCCTTTTAACTGTAAGAAACCTCCAGCAGAACTAGGCTCAGTGTGAGCGGCCATCTGCCACGACCGACTGGGGGTTAGAGAGAACAGAGCAGAGACACAAAGAGAACATAGAAGCACTGATCCAGGAGTACTTTCTATGGGAAGGAAAAGTAAATGTTAATGGATGTAGCTCCTTCAGTCGTTTCACCTAGAAAGAAAGAACATATAAACTCTGAGCCAGTTTTCAAGGTTAGAGTCTAAAAGAGAGCACATATAATTTTTTACTGTAAAAGCTCAGTCGATCGCCATGTCTAGGAGAGAGAAAGGGTTAAACACTAAAAGACAGGGCCATGCGGATCATCGGTAGAGGGTGAGCATGAAGTTGTTGCCAGCAAAAGCTTGGAGGATTCCCCTCTCCAGAAAGGTGTCACAGGTAGACACAGAGTCAGGCCAGGTGTAGCTTCTAGGAAGAGAAAAGAGAGAGAACAAAGTTTAAAAACTGAAATAACAGCAAATAATGCAAAATTGGAGAGTATTGTGAGAATGTAGTGAAGAGGGTGAAAGTGGTCATTATGTCCTCCAGCAGCCTAAGCCTATAGCAGCATAACTACACAGAAAGTTTCAGTTCAGATTATTTAGTTAAATGGGGCTTATTTTCAACAGTGTTGTTTCAAGGCACCCCACAAAGGGTCCCACTGATGGTCATTGTTATACTAAAAACCACAAGGATTGGGATACCTCTCTCTGTCAGACTGATTATAACCATTGGGAAAGAGAGGGGGTCATACAGGTAGCAGAAATGGAGGGTGTGTTTGCACCTCAACCATAACTGAGCCGGTTTAGGCTAAACCTGACTCCCCTTTTTTTTGTAAGATCCTGTTCTTTGTAAGACCACGTTCTTCGCATCTATTGTCGATGCTGCAGCCTGTAGCTGCGGCCGTAAGGTCTGCGGTGCCTGTCGCGGCGGCAATCCCCAAACCCGGTGGTGGACACTGGCAGTAAGGGACGCTGTCAAGCTGAAGAAGGAGTCCTATCGGCTGTGGTTGGCTTGTGGGACTCCTGAGGCGGCTGACGGGTACCGTGAGGCCAAGCGTGCCGCGGCCCGGGCGGTGGCAGAGGCAAAAACACGGGCCTGGGAAGAGTTCAGTGAGGCCATGGAGAAGGACTACCGGTTGGCCTCGAAGCGATTCTGGCAAACCGTCCGGCACCTCAGGAGGAGGAAGCAGTGTTTTGCCAACACAGTTTTAGTGGGGGTGGGAGGCTTCTGACCTCAACTGGGGACATTATCGGGCAGTGGAAGGAGTACTTCGAGGATCTCTTCAATCCTGCCATCACGCATTCCCTGGTGGAAACAGAATCTGGGGACTCGGGGTTGGACTCTATCATCACCCAGGCTGAAGTCACCGAGGTGGTTAAAAAGCTCCGCGGTGGCAGGGCTTCGGGGCTGGATGAGATCCGCCCTGAGTACCTCAAGTCTCTGGATGTTGTGGGGCTGTCATGGTTGACACGCGTCTTTAATATTGTGTGGCGGTCGGGGTCAGTGCCTCTGGACTGGCAGACTGGGGTGGTGGTCCCCCTTCATAAGAAGGGTGACCGGAGGGTGTGTTCCAACTACAGGGGGATCACACGCCTCGGCCTCCCTGGTAAGGCCTATGCCAGGGTATTGGAGAGGAGAGTCGGGCCGACAGTCGGACCTCGGCTTCAGGAGGAGCAGTGTGGTTTTCGTCCTGGCCGTGGAACACTGGACCAGCTCTATACCCTCTACAGGGTACTCGAGGGTTCATGGGAGTTTGCCCAACCGGTCTACATGTGTTTTGTGGACCTGGAGAAAGCATTCGACCTTTTCCCTCGTGATGCCCTGTGGGGGGTGCTCCAGGAGTATGGAGTCGGGTGCCCTTTATTAGGGGCCATCCAGTCTCTGTACAAGCGGAGCAGGAGTTTGGTTCGCATTGCCGGCAATAAGTCGGACCTGTTCCCGGTGCATGTTGGACTCCGGCAGGGCTGCCCTTTGTCACCGGTCCTGTTCATAACTTTTATGGACAGGATTTCTAGGCGCAGCCAATGGCCAGAGGGGGTCTGGTTTGGGGACCAGAGGATTTCGTCTCTTCTTTTTGCAGATGATGTGGTCCTGCTGGCCCCCTCTAGCCAAGACCTACAGCATGCGCTGGGGCGGTTTGCAGCCGAGTATGAAGCGGCTGGGATGAAGATCAGCTCCTCCAAGTCAGAGGCCATGGTACTCCACCGGAAAAGGGTGGCTTGTCCTCTTCAGGTTGGAGGAGAGTTCCTGCCTAAAGTGGAGGAGTTTAAGTATCTCGGGGTCTTGTTCACGAGTGAGGGAAGAATGGAGGGGGAGATCGACAGACGGATCAGTGCGGTTGCCATAGTAATGGGGGCGCTGTGCCGGTCCATTGTGGTGAAGAGAGAGCTGAGCCGAAAAGCGAAGCTCTCGATTTACCGGTCGGTCTACGGTCCTACCCTCACCTATGGCCATGAACTTTGGATCATGACCGAAAGAACGAGATCTCGGATACAAGCGGCTGAAATTAGCTTCCTCCGTAGGGTGGCCGGGCACTCCCTTAGCGATAGGGTGAGGAGCTCGGCCATCCGGGAGGGTCTCGGAGTAGAGCCGCTGCTCCTCCACATCAAGAGGAGCCAGTTGAGGTGGCTCGGGCATCTATACCGGATGCCTCCTGGACGCCTTCCTCGGGAGGTGTTCCAGGCACGTCCGACCAGGAGGAGGCCCAGGGGATGACCCAGGACACGCTGGAGGGACTATGTCTCTCGGCTGGCCTGGGAACGCCTTGGGCTCCCCCCGGAGGAGCTGGAGGAGGTGTCTGGGGAGAGGGACGTCTGGGTGTCTCTGCTGAGTCTTCTGCCCCGCGACCCGGTCCTGGATAAGCGGAAGACGACGAGTACGAGATCCTGGAGACTATAGATAAACGACCAGAACAAAGAATAGATCAACCTTTAAATCAGAAACAGTTGATCTAAACGCGTCCCAGGATTATTTCGGCTTAAATTTGTTTAGAGTTGAGAACACGGAGCTGCTCAAGAAGCGGATCCAAATGATTGCATGGTCATTTTGAGAAACAATCTTAAAGACCAAAACAGTCTCGTTATTTTTCCTGTATTTTATCCCAGAGGTTGTTGAATCAATAAAAGCATGAAGTCTCATTGCTATCCCTGACCCTTTAAAACTGCAGTAAAGGTGTGGGTGTTAAAACGCCTTCCCATGGTGCAACACACATGGTTCTGAATAAATGGATATCGATGACGGGCACAAAAATAACTTTTTATTTTCTGTTTTCTTAAAAGTGATTTTAGTTTGTGTGTTTTGCGTGGAGGACAGAACATTTCAATGCTCATTTTGGGCCCTAAAATAATATGCACCCCTTGTTACAAACATCTAAACAGGAAGACACAATGTGTGACATAAAACTATAAATCACTGAAAAGTTGATGTCAGTATTAAAGGTGTTTATTTCACAATTAAGGCAAACAAAATTTTTCCCGGAATATTTATTGAGCAAACACTGGGAAGCTTTGCGCTTCAGGGTCTCTAAGGCCAAACCAACAAATGACAAAACACCCCTTCTAATTATGAAATAAACAACAGCTCTACAAACAAAACGGTACAATGGCTGAGCTCCCTGTCTAACTAGAAGGGAGAAAATGGGTTAGAAGAAAAAGGGCAGAGAACCCCTATGTTAGGAATAACTTGGCTTACTATTACTTATAGGTGAGCTTTTACAAACACACCAGAATGATATTAGTGTTAGTGCTGATGATTTTACTTTTGTTAGGATAGGATAAGCATCCTGACTGATGCACATTATAGGGACAAATTACCTACAGTTTGACATAAAGTTTAGTGCATTGGGTTTGATTATGGAACACTGTAACCGGGTTGATTAGAATCCTGCGGCCACACTTAGATTGAGGGTTGCACACCTGCTATTACACACACTCTCAGATAGACACCAGATGGTGACACATAGTCTACTGGTGAACACTGATGGAGTGCACATCCCATGTGTGGGAGTGCCACATATAAAAACGATGTGTGACGACCTTCAGGGCTGCTTGGTCACTTTGCTCTTGCATTTGAGATGTATAGACTTATTCAGTAGTGATGTGTCCAGTTTGTCGATGCTGATTCGCCAGTTTGCGCATGATTCAAAGTATAAGGGACAGCACAACGCTGCTGATTCCTTGTCACATTTAAGTGTCTTGGGATCATATTGAGTGTGCGTTAGCAATCTAAGTGTCTTTTTTTTGCTTTGGAATCAGCACAAAATGGGAGAGAATTGGAAGGAATAGAAACATGTTCATCACAACTTTTATTCATTTGTAGGTTTAATTGCTCACCAGCCACACTTGCAGTCATTGGTTGTCTAGTGGTTAAGATTCAGTGCTTTCACCTCCATTGTCCAGGTTTGATTCCCAGTTAGGAAACGTAATTTTAAAACTCTGTCTTGGGAAAAAAGTTTTAATCTCAAGGAGGCTTCACCTGGTTAAATAAATACTGTTATTATAAGCATATGTATAAGTAACATAAGCAAATGTACATCACAAGCCTCTCCCATATTTGTTTCCGCTTTTCCTTTTGATTCAACTATTGTATCATACAGACAGATTAAGATCATATTGAGACCATATTCAGAATTTATTGGCATCACAAACATCATTAGTTTATTTTTAATTTAAAGCTTCACGCAAAAATTAATGTCATTTTAATGACTCTGCCCATTTTACATTATCTGTCCACTTGATTGCGCAGTAGATCAAATCAAGCATCTTGATGCCTTGGCTCATGAGTCGAGCAATGGGATGGAAAGCCTTGGTGCTTGAACAGGCTTCGTCTCACAATCACTATTATTCACCTGGAAATCACACCAAACAGCACAAGTCTAGAACGCTACAACAATTTCATACAAATCACTGTGGATCAAGGCCCAGGGAAAAAGGGCATAGAACTTAGGGATGGCATCTTTATGCACACATCTCATCTGTGGCAGTAAGGTGGAGCTGAAACAGAGGAGAAAGGACTCTCTTACGAGGAGAGCCCCTGGAGATCAGTGACTGTAACCTCTCCCTGCCCATTTGTTGTAGAGGGAATTTCTTAATTGTCCAATGAGGGATCTTGTAAACTTAGTCATTGGGCTCTTCATTACCAGGGTGATGAGTAGAGGACAAATTGGAAAGAATAGAGCCCTGAAATATTGTGTCCACTACATGTCACCCTGGTAATAAAGACCAGAAAAAGAAGGTCAATAAATTGACCAGGGACCGAACATTCGCCAGGATGTGTAGACAGCAGTGGAGTGCACGTTCTCCTCTGGCGTAGTTTGATGAGTCTGCCTTCACGTTTCTGCAGTCTGCGTCGCCGGTAAATCCGACAAAGCCGTCCCGCTTCCAACCAGGATCTCGTTAAGGCTTTGTGGATTGGGGAAAAAAAGAGGAAAAATGCTAAGAGAGGGCTGCCCGATGCTTAGGAGTTGCTCTCTGGTGAAAGTAACTGGAGAATAGCAGCAATGTAAAAAATAAACAACATTAATACACAATGTACAAGGAAGCGTAGTACCGAGACGGCTATCCACGGCACCATCTTGAATCACAATAAAATATGGATTGTGTCACAAATTGCTGATTCAACCATTCAGTGACAGCCGATAGACCCAACAATCCTATCCAGCAGAATCAAGATCACCTTCCAACTTCAACAATAATCTAAAGACGTATGTTCCTTATGATCATGGCTGAGCCACAGCAACAGGTTGGGGAGGTCCTGAAATCGGTTCTTTTTTTACCCTTTCCTCTTCCATTTTGGGACAGAGTTCCATCTTCCAGATTTGGCCACCGAGACAGAGTAGATCACCTAGAAGACTTTTTTAAGCTTGTTCTTCTCTGTGGCTGTTTAAGGGCATTCTGGTGTATGCTTCAGACTCGTCCAGCGCGCAGGTGCTCCTGATCCCTCCACACCAGAAGGGGTTATGCTTATATCTGCCATTAATAAATATTTGATACTTTTGATTACTCTTATAAATGGGAAACTCTCAACAGCAGTCAAATATTAAATCCTTTGTAGACTTTCTAATTGCTAAAATATAAAAACTCAAAGCTAAAGAAAACTAAATAAAGCTAAAAGCTAGGAAAAGACAAAAACTTATCAAAACTAGTTAAACATAACACAAAAATCATGATCAATGACTACATTTCATCTAAATTGAAATTCAAAATATCCTCCTCAGGTGTAATCACCAAATTTTACCAGAAGGAAACATTTATTTTAACCACATGCTACGGGCAAACATAAGTAACGAAATCCTATTTTAGAATATGGTTTTTAATACAGAATTAATCTCCCCATTAATGGAGTGTAAGCCTTAGTGAGAAATGAACCCCATCCATTCACTACATTAATTTTGTTCTACTGTTCTTCATTCCCTAGGACTTCCACAGCATCATATCTGTTACTACTTGGGAGGTTCTCGAGGACCACCTTCTCAAAACTGAAGAGAGGAACTTTGTTCTTGACCGCAAGATGCCAAAGGCTACAGAAATAAAAGAGGAACAGGAGGAACCAGAAACACAGCAGATGAGTGAGCCAAAAGAGGAACCAGAACCTCAAACCGTTAAACAAGAACATATTTAACTGCTGATCTGTCAGGATGAAGGGCAGCTTTTCATGAAGCAGGAGACCAACACCTTTATGGTGACTTCTGTTTATCAGAAAATATTCCACAATGTGCCAGAGGTGCAGCAGATCATAGAGATAAATAAGAAAATAGAATCTGTACAGAATAAAGAGGAAACAGAACCTGTAAAAATGAAAAAGGAACCAGAACATGTGAAGATAGAAGATCTCTGCAGTAATCAGCATGAAGATCAGCTTAAGTGAAGCAGGAGACTGACAGCCTTATGGAGACTCCTGCTTATGAGCAAAAAGACAACAGTGAACCAGAACCAAACCAGAATCGGTAGAGGTAAAGACCTTCAATGTCAAGAGACATCAAAAAAGAAGAAATCACAGGGACAATGTGGAAAATTTCAAAATGAAAAGTAATGAAACAGATTTAGTATCTTGTAAAATATGTGGCAAATGTTTCAAAACACTAAAGTACTTACCTGTCCACATGAGAATCCACACAGGTGAGAAACCTTATTCTTGTAAGTTGTGTGACAAATCTTTTATGGTTAGGGATACTCTGGCACGTCGCCTTTGAACTCATAGAGGTGAGAGGCGCTGTGTGATAAATATGTTAAAGTCATCATTTGACTAGTCACATAAGAACTCACACAGGTGAGGAACCTTTTTCTTGTGATTTGTGAGATAAATCTTTTATAACTAAGGCTTGTCTGTCAGATCACTATAGAACTCACACCGGTGAGAAACCTTATCCTTGTGATTTGTGTGATAAATCTTTCAGATACATCACTAATTTGGCTAGTCACAAAAGAACTCACAAAGACAAGAGCCTATCAAATTAGTCCTATAAAACAAATTCCCATTCAGCTGCATTTGTTCCAGTTGTTATGCTACAGTGCAATAAAATTCAGTTAATGCCAATTTACAATAGTGGAAATTACATGCTTCCTATTAAAAGTTCATCAGAAGCCGGTAAGCAGCCATAATTAGGTTAAACATAGAAAAGGGGGGCAAGTGTATCAGGTAAAAAGGAAGAACAGGAAGGTTTTGGGAGCAAGAGCTTAGCTGATGGCTGCAGCAAATCACAGAAAGAGAGGCACCAGCAGGCCAGCTTAGAGCCTTGCCTTGGCTTTCTGAGATGGACTTCCAACTATGACATTCTGTAAACAGTAGAAAATTAATTCACGTGTACCTTTTCAAGACATGATCAAAGCTGCTTTCTATTGCTTTCTTTCTCCTTACGTGTTCTCTCTTACTCTCCTTTCTCCTTCTTCATCCTCATATTTGCTCCATACTTTAGATTTTTAAATTTTCCTCCTTAGAACAGGTTCTAGATGACATTATTGCCATAGAAATTAGCTTAACGGAGATTTCTCTGTGAACCATCTTTTTTTTTTTTAGATATGAAAGTTTTCTGGGAAATTGAATTTTCAATTCAAAATTACTTTTTTGGGTTTACATTATGTTTATGCTGTCATTTGACTTATGCAGTAGTTTTACTTTTTGAATTAAGTTACTGGAATAAATAAACTGTTTGTTGATATTCTGACTTACTAAGATCTTCCTGTAGCCTTAACAGTGACTTTTTACTAAATCAGGTCTACATCCAACCTCAACATTGAACTCAAGTCTGTTGCTCAGTGGGTTGTTGTCATTCTCACTCCTGAATAAAAACTGTGGGGGATAGTAAATCTCAGTGCTGGATCCCAGTCTGTGAACCAGTCTTCCTCTGGATGTTAGGATGCGAACTCTCCTGAATGGTTTAAATCACACCTAAGGATTCTCTTTCTTTCAATTTATTTAGATTTTTATTCTTTACTCTTGGATTCTGTTATTGCTGCTGTACTTTTTTCTGAGTTATTTTGTTATATTTTCGTAAAACATCAACATTTTGCAAAGCTCTCTCTAAATAAAGCTTTATATTGGTCACATGAAGTGATTTGTGTTTTAAATAATTGATTGTTATTAATGTGCTCTTTTATATTAGATGTGTCATTTAAGATGACTTAAATCTATTAAACTGCTTATAAATAAACTCTTCAGGTTTGCGTTGTCTTATTTTCCCTATTAAGTTTCAAAGTTATTGAAAGATTGAGAAATCTTGCCTTGGCTGAAGGTTCATTCTTAATGATGCCGCTTGTTTACTGCTAAGAGTTCTTTATTTCTTATTTATTTCATAATTCTATTTCTGTTTAATTCTTATTCTTGAATAATTATTGTTTTTCAAAACTCTTCCGATTTTATGTCACAATGTTGATAGGTGGGATGAGCTTAGATACAGTTTTGCTGAACAAATGCTGCTGATTATATTTAATTCTTTATCCATATATTCCTAACAGAGCACTTCGTTCTTAGACTGCAGGTTTACTGGTGGTTCCTAGAGTCTCTAGAAGTAGAATGGGAGGCAGATCCTTTAGTTATCAGGCTCCTCTCCTGTGGAACCAGCTCCCAGTTTTAGTCCGTGAGGCAGACACCCTGTCTACTTTTAAGGCTAGGCTTAAAACTTTCATTTTGATAAAGTTAGAGTGGCTTAGGTTATCCTGAGTTATCTCTGCAGTTATGCATCTTTAAGTTTAGGCTTTTGAAGGACATAATGACCACTTTC